>JABFEB020000035.1:13712044-13722204 GCA_019775895.2 Stomatorhinus ivindoensis | reverse complement strand
ACGCCTGACTGCCATCTCATCCAGTGTCTGTTCTGCGCCTGACCGCCATCTCATCCAGTGTGTGCTCTGCGCCTGACTGCCATCTCATCCAGTGTGTGCTCTACGCCTGACTGCCATCTCATCCAGTGTCTGTTCTGCGCCTGACCGCCATCTCATCCAGTGTGTGCTCTGCGCCTGACTGCCATCTCATCCAGTGTGTGCTCTACGCCTGACTGCCATCTCATCCAGTGTCTGTTCTGCGCCTGACCGCCATCTCATCCAGTGTGTGCTCTGCGCCTGACCGCCATCTCATCCAGTGTGTGCTCTGCACCTGACTGCCATCTCATCCAGCGTGTGCTTCGCATCTGACTGCCATCTCATCCACTGTGTGCTCTGGACTCCCTGGGATAATCTCCAGACTTTCCACAAGCCTCTTCTTCTTATCAGCAGTACTTTAAAATTCATGGGAGTAATTCTAAATTTATTCATTTTCTATAACTGCTCATCCAGTTCAGAGTAACTGCTATCCAGTAGCCTATTCCAGGACACAGAGGCCATGCATATGCTAAGGACTTTAGACAGCCATTCTTATGTTTGGATTGTGGCAGTAAACCAATGCAATCATAGAGAGAACAGTCAAATACCAAATATAGAGGCAGGAAAGAAATCGATCCCATGATGGTGGGGCTGTGAAACCGCAATACTACCCTCTGAACCACTGTACTACATCTGCTGATGTTGACTAAAAATTAATTACAGGTGTGTTTCACCTCAGCAGGCCCTGAATTTCAATCTGCATTTTCTATATTATATCTAAGGAATTTAATTCTACTTTTTACTAGGTTGGTCTCAGCTTAACTGGAATCTTTTGATTGTCAGGTCTATTCAGTGGGAAAGCAATCATATCCAACTGTTTCTGTTTTTGTAGGTATTTTATTCACAAAATTAATACATATCCTTTCAAGTCATTAGGAATAACATCAATGCTTTATCATATGTCAGCTACCGGTTACTGAAGAACCAAAGTCACATTAACAGTTGTGTTTTTACAGTATGATATCATTATTCAAATGCAAACCATTCATGTCTTTCTACCACTAACTCTACATTGTTTACTGCCGACCAGTTCTGTCTGTCACATGTGAGGTCAGCACTAGGGCCACATCCATATATTGCTTGGCTTATTGAATCCACCAATACTAAAGGTCCACGAATGTATTAGCATTGGTGGAAAAACCCACAGATCAAGCACCAATAAGGTCTCTTAAAACATTTATGAGAAATGGGTTCTCACACCAGAGCAAATGCTACGTAGCAATGCTTCATTCATACTCACCATACTTAACCTTGTATATTACTAAGGGTTACTTTTAAGACAAGGGCTGGCTGAGCCATGACACACTGTGTTTGTAATTGCATGTGGTAAAGACCAGGGACATTCTTTTTGCCATGAGTTTTATTTATTGTGAGTAGACATTAGTGTTGGCCGATACATCATATTTTAATCGTCATCGCGATATGAACATACGCGATAAACACATCACAAACGACCGCTTCGCAATGAATGAGAAAGATTTAATTTACACACAACATAAATTCACACTCAGACTGCGAACGTTTGATCTGTCAGATGGAGCTGTCATGTGAAATCTGTTCCACCATACAAATTCCTTCCTCTTGTTACATGTTGATCAGCCGTTTGACACAATCATGATGATACAATTGTGAGTTTCAGGTTCCCCCCTAAGTTTCAAGTTCATCCTCACAACAGCTAGTGTTTACGTCAATAAAATACCTTTATATATATTTTTGTATGTTTTTATGATCTATTACAATTAATTTGTGTATATTTCGCTTGATATAATCAACATGTTTTATTTGATTAATAATGTATATTCAGCTTGATAGTCAAGGCCCTTGTTGATTGTAATGGGAGACATTGCAGTTACTTTAAATTGCCATGCTTAATTTATATTAATTATTTATATTGTTTTCCCCCCAGATATATATATTTTTGTTTTATGGTTATAATGTCCCATTTAAATCTGTTTGTTTGGGTATTCAAATGCAGTTTGTTAAATAAAAACATGTTCAAAATAATTAATTTAGTTTCTGTATTCAGTGGACATACGCTATTCAGTGTTTGGGGTATACGTAAGCAGTGCAGCTCTTAAAGCAGAAAGATATAGGAACTGTATAGCTAATATGCATACTTCAATATTTGTTTATTTATTTCAAGTCACATTAGAACTACAGGACTGAACAATGTTATCACACATCGCAGGTTTTCCTCATATTTTGCTGGCTTAGCAGTTGACAGTCGTGACGTGAGAGACAGAAAAAGAACATTGTGTGTGGATTTTACAAAACAAAAAAATCTCTGAGCTTTCCTTCACTGAATGGGGGGGTAACAATGAACTACAGCTGACTTCCTCACTAAACCCAATAATTAGCACCAAAAGAGTGCAAAAACAAACGAGTCCATGCCATACCATCCAGCCACAGAACAATGAAAACCAAGCATACCTGTACGACGCAGAAGAAGCTTACATCCTGAAAGTCTAGACAAACTCAGTAATCACACATATAGGCATGCATGATATAATACGGTTGTTAACGATTGACTGGGAATGGAAACATAGTATAGATATAGTATAGATATAGTATTATATCCTGGAAAGTGCTTTCACTTCATTTCTGAAATGCTTTGGTTTTCATCAAAGAATACCATTTTAAATTTGCTGTTTGGAGGCTCATTTGATGAACTTGATTTAGGTTTATGTTATAATGTTATAATGTTATGATATCGCTTATTTTGTATGTTATAATGTTATGATATTGCTTATTTTGTATGTTATAATGTTATGATATCGCTTATTTTGTATGTATTTTTTTTTCGTGAGCTTGATTTTGACAAATTGACATAATCATTCAGTAGAGCACTGATATAATCACAAATTGACAATCATTCAGCATTAATGTCTCATTAGTTTTTGAGGATATAACATTACAGTATACCGGGCGTTATGATCAAACATTTAGCTTCATGAGAATCTGGAGAAAAAAATTCATATGGTTTGGCCCCTAGTCAGTAGCTCTGTTCGGCCCGTGGTGCATTAGCCATGAGCAGCATACTGTACGTTCAACGCTGCACAGCAAAAGTTCTCTGCAGCGAGGACTTACCAGATATAGCTACACTTCAGCAATCAGTTTAACAGGTTATGGCAATATTGTGAGGCAGCTTCCTAAGACGAAAGGAGGTTGTCAGTCTGTAAAAGCATATTGCCCTTAGGAGTGCTTGGAACTCAGTTACATTTATTCTATTTGGACCTGCTGTCGGCCTTACCACTAATCACGTTAATACAGACTCTCGCAGCGTCGCTTCTCATGTCCACATACAGTGGATGGGTATTTTCTCTTGCGTTCCCTCTGAAAAACAATGCGCTGAGATTAGTCACTTCGCACAGCATGTCCAGCGCTTTTCCTGTCTCGGCTGCATCACGTTTTTCCCTGGCCTCAGACGGCTTCATAAATCACATGTAAATTGAAGCCGCTGAGTTTTTTCTTCTCTGCTCCCGTATGGCGATATAGCTGACAGAATCCTACCTCCAGGGGGCACTTCCCTTGAAGGCTAGGCGGAAGAATAATATCAGATTAATGGCATCCATATGAGATATAAAATGCCAAATTAAAAAATAGTCTGAAGTGAATGGCTGCTTTGAGCTCTGGCCATGCTAGGCCTAAGTCAAAGGAATTCCATTATTTCTTCTACTATCCTGGTGCCTCTATATGTTCCCTTAATATTATTATGTTGCACTTCTGCTCCATTAACTTAATTATTAGGTTCTTGCTTTGTTAGAGCTTGTTGTGCGGCTCCTGCTCCAATCCTACTTACTCACTCATTCTAAGCTCAGCCTGGCTGACTGCTTGACAGCAAGTTTGTTTGCAATGTGCCGCTTTCTTCACTTCTACGCCACTTTTTACAAAAGGGTCCATTAAATGCGTAAAATGTGTTTATTGGTTTAGCAGAAAGTGCTACCCTAGGCGACTAGAACTGTGCAGAGGTACTCGGGTCCAGCTAGAAGTTACTGTAGAGTCTTCAATGTCCAACAGCGTGGTCCGCTGACAGCACCTCAGCTTTTCTGTCTCAGCACTTGTAGAGTCCATGACTCCTCAGAGAAACTGTAGGCTGCTTTGCTTTATCGCGTTGGTGCCGTGATTCCCACTCTGCGGCAACTCATGGAGAAAAATGTTTCTTTCAGTCAAGCCTGGGTTGAAGCCAAAATCAAAACAGACTCTGGGAAAATGTCAGCAAAGTCTTTTTTCAGTTTATTGCATTCAGTTCTCACCTCATCTCAAAAGCAGCTTCTTCCTCTTCATTTTGGAGTGGAGGCACTTGGGATGGCTGAGGGAAGGATCTGTTTCATTTGCGTTGCCTGATATTCTACAATAAATTACCTGCATCCATTGTGGTCTAATAGCATCTTTGCAGCTCCGAGCTTTAGCAGTGACCTATAGGATTGCTTTCTCATACTTATGTGATGCATTATCTGTCTGAATTGAGCTGCTTACATGTCGCCTACCTATGGGAAGTACAGTGTACTCTGGGTCTGTTGACTTCTGCTGTTGCCTGTCATTGCAGCAGGTTCCTCCTGAGCCTAAGCACTTCTCACTGAGCCTCCTCATATCACACAGCCTGCGATTCAATGGGAACGGCGTGTCAAACCCAAACAAACAGCATCTCGGTGCGGCACCGTCCCCTGGCCTACTGAAACATGCGTTCCTGCTGTTCCTATAGTGCTGGCAAAATCCTCAGCGGTTTTTTTTTTTTATGGCAGTGAAAAGCACTTTCACTGTAGCCCTCGTAGGGTCCACCTCTGAAGCTAAGGATGCCGTATCACTTATCACTTATCGAATTTATGAAAATAAATGTAATATTGCAGGTTTATTTGTGTGTGTTAATTTGGAGACTGAAAGCTGTAAAGCTGGCATTTGTGAAAACCGGATTGTTCATTTAAATAATCCAAGGGACTCGCATTAAGCTCAGGAGTCCGGGCATCTTGACAGCACCTCTCACAGCAATACTTCAGGCTTCCCAATGTTCCCCTTTACGTGATGGGGCCTCACGAGCCTTCTTTCATGAGACATAAGGTGTAAACCCATCAGGGTGCTTCTTGTTTCTCGTTAATGAACCAAGGATTCTCACACGTGCATCCGCGTCTCCGTGCATCTGGTATCGGCAACACTAGTCGCACGTGGCAGCCTCATTAAGACCGATTGTTGCCGGTTTAACATTTTAATTAGCAAGCGTGTGTAGCACAGGTGGCTAAATGGTAGAACTAGCTAATGGAAAAGAAGTTGTCAAGAATCTACCGACGCCTTTCCTGCGGGGATTAAAGTGGTTAGCTGAAAGTGTTTCGTCAAAATTAGCACGCTCAGTCACCTGTGACACTAAGCAGTATTTAAGTTACAGATTGTGGGACGAACTCTGCAAAATCAGTGCAGTAAAAGTGGGGGGAGCCTGCTAGCTCTACCCAGCGTCCTTGGTTGGTGGTACTGAGGTATGAGCAGCGTGATCTGCTCATTCCAGGATGACAAATGCACAACTTACTTTTGGGAGACACACTTGAATGCCCCCAGTCAAATTTACTTCACACACATTAGTCAGCACTTACTTGCTCCATCTCCGTGCCATCTTTTGTCTCTGAACAACATCCCTGGATGGATGTTGATGTGTGGACAGTGAGGGATGCATGGTTCATTTGTGGGGGGCATTCATTTTGCATTGTTTTTGTTTTTTGTTTTTTTTTTTGTACAGCTATCATTCATCCTGGTAGCTCCCTACCTAATACACACAAACACACACACAGGCCTGGATCACAAATACATAATACACACACTGTCCATCGTAAAGATGTTTGGCATTCTGACCAAAGAATGTTTCCTCCGGTTTTGGAAAACACAGATGCACAGATTCGTACCAGCCACCTGTTTCCAGCACTTTCCATCTATATTATACAATGGCTCATCCACTACAGAATCGCAGTGAGCCTTGAACATTTCCAGGAAGTGCTTGTCACAAGGTAGCTGGATGTCCTGGACAGGATGCTAATCCTTCACAGTCCTATAACTGGTGCTTTTCTTTGTTCAAGGTTTTCCTTATAAAATGTATTGGGGATTAATCATGAACTGTATATTGAAATATCTTGTGCAAAGCAGTAGTTTTGCATGTATGACCATAAGTCTCTAAAAAGCGAACAACATGAAATGGCGATGAGAGGACAGAAGGAGGCCTTTTGGTTTTGGCAAAGAAAAGGCAAAGGAAAGTGCTGTTTCAATTCTGTCAAAAGGGGGAGAAAATGACATGAGTGTTGGGCCTACAAAGGCAATCAGAATATTGCCTTGGTGTTTGGTCTAACTGTCTGGCCCAGAGATGTAAGCAGAACTCTTCTTTATAGTATTATAAATCAGATATAGGTAGATGAAGGCACTCATTACCCCGCCCCAGAACATCTAAGCTCTTCCTCTCTAAATGTAACAAAGAAGATGCAGAAAGACCTTTGTCCTGCATTGTGTAGAATTGTCCCTACCCTTTGATGGGGAGCCTGAACTTGTGGACATACATTCAGTAGGAACACAGAACAGATACACCTCCATCACACACAATGATATGCTGAATAGATATGTGGATTTTAAGGCAAGGCCTTGTGTCCTGAATGGATCATATGCTTAAACATGATCTGCTCCAGAATATATTCCTTACACTCCTGAGAGCTGAGGGAAACAGGGTCTGTTTTGTGCGTCCAGGAATGGATGGGTGATGCTGTGAGTTTCTCATGACTGTGTGACGACTGAGGCGTGAGTGCTTCAGCCTATCAGTTACTGCCCTCTGAGGCACTGACGGGGCGGAGCCGCGTGCCGTGTGGCGCAGTGGGTGTGGGTTTAGCTGGACCTGCAGCTGGCCAGCTGTGGGCTGGGGCTATTCTAAGATTTTTTTCAAGATGGAGGCATCAGAGCATACAGAAGGGCCAACCTTATCTTTATCCAATGATATCTTTGGAATCTGTGAGTGACAAGGGAGGGAGCCACTCTGGCGGCCAGTCAGCTTTCAGCCAGGGCCATTGTCCCTGTGGCCCCAATATATGCCCCAATGTGTGGATCCCTAAGGCACAGACTGCAGACAATGGACATTCAAGACTCAGATGGACTGTAGTTAGAGACCATAAATCTGACGTTCAGTGCCTTTAAGATCAAAAAAGTAAATCAAGATTTTTCTAAAAATGATATCATGTAGTTTTTTTTTTGTAAAAGATTTTTTCATTGCTCTTAGACATCAGACTCTTGCTGGAATTAATTTATACATTACCCCAGTCGCATGATCCGAATATGTCTATTTGCTGAGAGATTGTTTTGGTATCAAGTGTTGGGGGGCCGGCTGATTTATAGCCCCCTCGCCTCTCATCAGTGGTTACTCAACAGTGCCCTCTCTGCGTGGCCCCGGTGAGATGGGAGGGCGGGGGGGGGGGGGATCCATCCTCCATGGCATCCCTGTGGAGTGTCCCCCGCTCCACCCTAGACCAGTTGGTGGGAATAGCCAGGGGTGGAATGCTGTGTCTGTCACATGGTTGGGCGGAGACACAAGGTCGCCATTTTCATCTGCGAGCGCAGGTTCGAGGGCCGTCCTTGGACTGCTGTTTTCTCATACGCGTGTATCTGTTGTTATTATTATTATTATTATTTTGAATCACCATGAAGGAGAATAAGTGCCCTAATAGAACTCAGCTGTGGGCTGTTTGCTGCATTTGGGATTAAAATCCACTTCTGAGGAAAGGGCTGGGGTTCAGCAGATGCCACAATTTTACAGCACCCCCACNNNCCAGCCCCACCCCACGCCCTTCTGCTCTAACAGCACTCAGCGGCTTGTCAGCTGGGTCTCCATAGTTGGGGGGGGGGGTGTCACATCCATGCACATTTCACTCTTTCACCGTGGGAGAAGGGCAGATCGCTAGCACCCCCACGAGGATCATTTGTGCAAATGCAGCAGGTGGGGAAGAAAAGGGATGGATTTCTGCGGCTTCACCTCTTCTATTAAGCGCGAAGCAGGAGGTCCCTGCCCAGTTTGGCACAGCGGGTGAGCTCATCTCATAAAGTGCTTTTAACAATCCGATACGGCTGTGACCACATGGAACGTCACGCCGCACGTGACTGCGCAGTGTCCTGCAGGGCTTCAGCCTTTGGCGTGTAACGTGTTCCAGATGAGAGCGCGTTGAGATTCTCTCCGCGCCATCGCGACTTAGCTGACGCCGATGATCTGTCGGCCTGTTGTCGCATTGTGCTGGATCACGTCTAACTGCTCTGCCTAACAAAAACGTTGTTTCTGCTTCTGTCTGCTTTCAGGGTGGAATAATTGCTTTCTACAGTGTCTGCGGCAGAGTCTGTCGCTGGGGGCCTGCCGACTGGGGCCCCAGTGAAGTTATAATTGCAGGTTGATTTGTGGTTTTCGAGGGTCATCGTTCTGCCGGTAACATGACAGCCTCTTAAGGCTCCAATAAGCAGAACAAGCAAAGTGCATTTTCTCCTGGAAAAAAAGAGAAGGGATCGGCCTTCTGAGAGACCGTAGGGTCTGTGGTGAGAATTTACTGAAACACATGCCTGCATGTACTTTATATATCTATCTCTCTATCATACACTCGTCTTTGTGAGTCTGGGTTTTTCATGTGAATCTGCTTTAAAAAGCACTTTGCTTGGACATATTTTCAAAACAAATGTTATGAATATAATAATGATGCCCATAGATGCTCTCTTTATGCTCACCCTCTCTTGTTCCCTGTGGGACTCACACTGACGAGGTGTGGGGGGGTCCGCATATGCTCCCCCAGCACCCAGTGTCCCGGGACCAGTTGAGAGTTAAGGGCCTTGCTCAGGGGCACAATGGCGGCATCAGTTTGCCAGCCCTGGGTGACCCTCCAGTCCCGGGTACAGAGCCACACACCACCTCCCAAAAGCAAATACGATAGCTTCAGGAATGCAGGGTTCAAGACTCACCTCACACGTTCATACAACTGGAAAATTTAGAGGCACCAGTTCACGTGACTATGAGGGGCTGAAATGCAGATGGATTGCCTAGTACCAGTAGGACAGCAGTACCAGTAGGACAGCAGTACCAGTAGGAGAGCAGTACCAGTAGGAGAGCAGTACCAGTAGGAGAGCATGGGGAGAATGTGCTGACCATACTCAGATTTAGGTGAAGGACTTCAGTCCTGGAAGTATGAAGGCATAGTGCTACATGCTTCTTTTTCCGATGCTTTTTGAAAATAAAAATCAGACCAGCTCTCCTTGGGTTACAGACGTCTTGGTGAATCGGAGCCGGTCTGCTACACAGGTGGGGATGCAGTTGTTTTACCCTAGAGCAAAGTGCTCTCTGATTACCTCAGCTGCTTGGCCAGAACCGTAACCGTGAATCGCCAGTATCACAAAGCAGATTTTCCCAGTAGGAGTGTAATGGCTCTCTGTCATGGTCGCAGTGCGGTGCAGGTGTGGATGCGGAGGGAGGAGAATTCCCATTTAATGGCCACCTGGTCTTTATTCTAAACACCTGTGGGGACACGCGGATGTCTAACCAAGGTATCTATGGACCAGCTTCTGCAGCTGAGAGATGATGGAGATTTCTGCTGAAACAGATGTAACTGGGTGAAGAGTCAGGCAGGTCAGTATCCATGGTGCTGGGGAATGGACATCTGCCAGACTCATTTCATTCTGCTCCTCAGGTGACGAACAGCCTGCACTGACATAAACACCTGATCACTCACGCTCTCTGTCCTTGTGTTCGTCTCTCTCCTCAGTCTGTGTGTGTGTGTCTGTCTGTCTGTCTCCTCAATCTGTGTGTCTGTCTGTCTCTCTCCTCAGTCTGTGTGTGTATGTCTGTCTGTCTCCTCAATCTGTGTGTGTATGTCTGTCTGTCTCTCTCCTCAGTCTGTGTGTCTGTCTGTCTGTCTCTCTCCTCAGTCTGTGTGTTTGTCTGTCTGTCTCTCTCCTCAGTCTGTGTGTGTGTCTGTCTGTCTCTCTCCTCAGTCTGTGTGTTTGTCTGTCTGTCTCTCTCCTCAGTCTGTGTGTGTGTCTGTTTGTCTCCTCAGTCTGTGTGTGTCTGTCTGTCTCTCTCTGTCTGTCTCTCTCCTCAGTCT
>JABFEB020000035.1:13688681-13702222 GCA_019775895.2 Stomatorhinus ivindoensis | reverse complement strand
CATTATACACAGGGATGTTATGGCTGAGCCTTGCATTATACACAGGGATGTTATGGCTGAGCCTTGCATTATACACAGGCCTACTAGTTAAGCTACATATTAACCTAACAAATAATTTAAGTGCTGTGTTTAAATTTGTCAAGTTCCCTTTAAGTAAGGCTACCACATTCTTAGGAATTTCAGAAATCTACCTACAGCATTCAGGTTTGTCCTAAGAAATCATCAGAGCCAATGTGTTTGAAAGCATTTGTGTCCTTTTGCAAATTAAGATAACTTTGATGCTCATTGAAGGTGATTATGCTGCAGTTTTCTGGTTGCAATCAGTTTCCGCTCCAGAGATGTGGAAGTAGAAATAAAAGGAAATGCGAGGCTTTACTTGAGTCCCTATCCCGCATTCATGTGCATTCACGGTTAGTGCTGATATGTGGATTTCCCATGAGTCCTTGTTTTCATGTTCCCTTTTGTTTTGCCCATTTATTTTTGCTTTTGGTTTCTGAGCTGACAAATTTAATATTAGCAATTCTGCAAGTTTCTAAGGCTTGGAAGGAGACTAATTAAAAATAGTATTTAATAATAAGATTAACAGCATTCCATAACAGTATTTAATGTTGTCTTTGATCCTCCTTTGAGCACATAGAGTAGTAGACCATAGTTTTCATTTAGATTCTAACATTGTTCATCCCTCACAAAATGAAGGAGGGATTTCTGCTAAAGAGTGCATTATAATAACATGAGGAGACTGAGCTTGCGTTCCAGCAGCTGTTTGAGGCTAATGAGGGTGATGTTCCAGAACCTTCTACGAATATTTGAATATAACACACTGCCCTCATAATGGAGAGGAATTTCTGTATGTTCTTCACTCGCACATAAGGTAACACTGATATGTCTTTCAGCTTCAGCTAAAGCCTCAGCTCTGGGATTCTGGGGAAAAAATAAAAAGGCCAAGGCCAATTCTTAAATCGTTAAGAATGTGCAACATTTTCTACAGCAAGGGTAGGCAGCCCTGTTCCTGGGGTGCCAGTATCCATCAACCCTACTTGATGAGTTACTACCTGCCTGAGACAGGGGTGTAAATTAAATAAAACTATCCAATACAACCCCCAGGGTCCCCTTAAGTGGGTGGAGACCTCGAACCCCAAATGTTCTACCCAAAGTTATGTTTTTGGCTGGAGAGGGTGTCATCAGACACCAAGTGTGGAAATCCTGCTGGATACTGGCACTGTAGGGTCTGGGTTGCCTACCCCTGATCTACAGTCAGGATAGGACACAGAACAGAGTTGTAGGATGTAATCATTTGAATTGGAGCATGTCATTAACTGCGGAGGATGTCATAATTTTCTGATGAATAACACGTAACTCACTGCCTCCATGACTGTCTCGCTTTTGTAAAAGTTGGGCTGGTTGACAGTCAGACCTTTTTCACTCTCTTTAGCCTGGAAACAGTTGCCTGGTTTCCCAAATTCAGGTCACCGGTATGAACATGGGCAAGAATCTGATCTCCAGCTACAGCATCTAATAAAAGGAGGAGGACCTCAGAACTTTGCAAACAAGCTCATCATCAGGATCTGATTGCATCTGGGCACAGCATGTCGATATAGCAGTACCTAGTCATGTAAAAATATGTGAACTCCTCCATTCCAGGTATTTAAGTGCATATTATGAAATTATATGAATGATTCAGATCTAATAAACACTGCTGTCCTTTTTAAGCACTGGTACACCAGGCTGGGAATTAATGGCTAGTTGAGTGAGTTGGGAAAAATAGCTGGTTTCTTAAGTCCAGCTTTCCATCCTGATTTTTCCTCAATGCAGGGCCTGCCCTCGTTGCATATTCTCAAAACCTATGGGACCCAATTATATTCTGATAGAGGATACCGTTCTCTTGCATTGCTGCTCCTGACTGGAAGGAGACCAGTGCTTTACCGGGAGCCCGCGAAAGGTACAGTGCTCATTGAGGGATAAGAATTAGCCTTGGCATGTTTCCTGCGAAGCACAGTTGCCTTTGGGAGAGCAATTTTCTACTAGGCTCATCGCTGACATTTGTAAAAGAACCAGCCCCTGGAGACCCGGATGGTGATTAGTCTTCCACATGGAGCTCATAAAATGTGGTAAACCGGAAAGGGGACACTAGGCAGCACTTCACCATAATGACCAAAGGGGACAGCGGTCATGGAATGGTCCCAAGGCATGGTCACATCGACTCGGCTCATAATAAAAACACATCAGTAGAATGTCTGCCTTTGTAGCTTGGAACTTAGAGTAGTTACAGCGCTCAACATCACCTTTGACCAAGCCTTTGAAATGTCGCGTGGGCCGAAGAATATTCCAAAGGGACCAGGGGGAGATCGGAAGGCCCCAGGGGGGGTCATGCTTATGATTGGATTGGCCATGCCCCCCCCCCACTGTAGAGCTGGGCCTGCCTTTAATTCATTTCCAAAATCTGTTTAATGGAATCGATGCATTCATGCAATAATAAGTTTTCACCCTTATATTTAAATTGCCCCCCTAAGGTGTTCAGTCATTTTATTCTTACTTGAGACAGAGCATAGATGAGAGCCCAGCTGTCATACAGATGTTGTACAGGGGTAAGATGTAGGGCCGCTGGTTGGGGGGCCTAGTTTAAGTGCTCCTCTGCCTACCCATAATTACGTGAATTCAGGAATCAGAGACCTTCATTGTTTTTTTTTTCCCCATACAGCTTTAGCTATGACACACTGATCATTATGCAAGTTTGCTGAGACAGAGAGAAGGAGGTGCTGGGAGAGAGGGATCTGCGTAAGGCACCTCCGCCTACAGTCTGTGCAGACTGTCACACCAGTTAAAGTCATAACTATGCATGACATTCCATGAAACTGACTGTAGGGGGTGTTCTTTTACAGTAAGGCGGGCCACAGTAAGCATGCTGTTCAGCTCTATATGGAGTGTGTCTGTGTGTGTGTGTGTCCAACAACATGTCTGTTTCTGTATGAACTTGCATGTCTGTGATCAGACAAAATTACTGAACTGCAGCAGTTATGTTTATGTAATTATCGAAACAAAATCGAATTGAAGTCATTTGCCAAGGAAACTCATTAAACTCTTACCACAGCGTTGTCTGTGTGTAAAGCTGTAAGATGACCATTAATGAATAGGCAAGTTCATAAGTGTCCATCTTTAAAATTGACTGAGGTTGTGATTGATTTCTGTAAAAGAGGGAAGCAGTTGTAGGCGCTGACAGAGCAATATCGGCAGCAGATATCAAAGCCAGTGGCCTGCAGTCGGAGAAGCCGGACTCAACTTGAGCAGGAAGAAGCCCGGGGATGACAGTGAGAGAAGAGAGGGAGCGAAACTGGGAACAAAGAAAGACAATTTGTGGATTCTAAACTACGAAAGGTCATACAAGCTGGGGAAATGGCACCATATAATTAGAGCACATACACCTGGGAGGCAAAGGATAATCACACATGCTGTTATCTAATGTTCTTTTTTTAAGACACTCCTGAAGTCGTAGGATGTTCTAATTTGGGGTTAAAGTCCTATGGCCTCATAGAGACACACTTCAGCAAGGAAACGGAACACATTGGTTATGTTGAACCTCTGCTGTGTTTAACGAAGAGTCATTATGCCTCAAAGATCTTTGGTTCAGCTGTTGATCCTGGGCGTCCTCTTTTGAATCAAACTTTATAAATCATTAAAATTACATGGTTGGTTTCACTTGATTCCAGCGGCTTTACAAAACTTAGAATATAATTGGATTGGTCTGGGTTGCAGGCCCAATATGAAATGCTTTCATCAGGCCCAGAATCTCAAGCGGCACCCCTCGATCTAATATTGAGTTGACCCAGTTAACCTGGTAATATTGGGTGGTTAGCCAGAAATAATTTTGCTGTTTTCTGTATACAGGAAAACATTAAATCTTTTGAGCAAAGATTCCTTATTTAATTCTTCTGCATGAGTTGGCATTTACCTTTCAGTTAGTGAGAAGCTAATCAGTCTGTTGATGTTGATTCTTGTCTATGTGGCTAAACCAGGTTTAGTTGTAAATGTTTTTAATGTTGTGTTGTGGTTGCCTTCTGTGCTGTGAAATGGATGGTCTGTTAAGATTTTTCCTTGCTTAATAGCACAGTTGGTCTGCGTAATGATTCAAAGTCAACTAAGCGCTTAGTTTAGGATTCCAGTCCATACTCAAGATGGGCAAACATGGAAATACTCCATTAAAGGGCTTCTGCAGGCATGCCAAGTTCTCCGTATGTTCAACATTTGGTGTGGTCAGAGGTCGTGTTCACGTGCCAGAGGTCTGTCTGAATATGCTCAACCACCTGAGTCTTCAGCAGGCTTTGGTTCCTGGCCCGGACAATAGACCCAGGCCTCCGTCAGAGACCCCTTATGCACCATGATGAGGAATGACACCCCCCCCCCAGAGGGCACCTGTCAAGATTTCAGCAAATGCTGTTAAATAAATCCTTGTCGAGACACAAAGGGGTTATTTCTCACTGAACTGCCAGCCAGACCCTAAATCAGCAGGGGAAACAGGACCCAAAACAAGACTTCTCCTACTAACCTTTCAGCTGTGAACAGCTGAGCATAGATAGCCCTGACCCTGGTGTCAAGTGCCCCCCAGCACTGACTGGACCTTGTCTCGACATCATAGCCGCAGATCACCATTAATTAACACAGATATTTCTTTTTAAAATCCCTAAGATATTAATTAGAAGGCAAATTGGCCCGATTTGCCAGATGAATGGACCCGGTTCTAATTTCATTCGGTCGGTTCTTGCCAATGTTGTCCTTAGACACAGGAGGTTCTGGTGTCCCTTGAGATGAATTACACTGTAGCTGGCGAAGATGTAGTGTAAGCGGTAGAGTCCGGAGGTCTGGTCTTCACGTCCACAGGAGGACACATGCCAAGGTCACAGCACGGAAAGGGTAACGAAGAACCTCCTTCTAACAATCTAACCGGCTGAATCCGTAGAAAGGGATGACCGCTGTTAAGCAAAAATAGGACCCAGAATGATTATTATTTCAAACATTTTTAAGTGATGACTTCTGCATCCATATGGCTGACAGAGAAGTAGTGAGACCCTCGGGTCATGCAGGAAAAAAAATTGCTATTTAATTGCACTTTTGGTAATTAGTGAACAGAAGTTAACAATCTTCATGATGTGTTTCCTAGTTTCTCTATAAGTAAACCTACTGTGTCTTACTGCTTTTAATTAGCCATCGTGATACTGTAAGAGGCACTGTAATGACAACAGGAAGGAGATAACTAATTAATGGCTAATAATAACAAGCTGCCTTAAGAGTAGATTATGTTTATTTTAGCAGCTGCTTTAATTAGGTCTGGAGTTTTGTGTAGTGCTGAACTGGGACGCTGCTCAAAAAAAAGACCCGTTGCATCCTGTTAATGTTTGGGCGGCTATGTTACTTTTTCTAAAAATGGAAAAATGTTCCAGCTGGGTCACATACAAGCGAGGCAGTAAGTAGTGATGACCTGGACTCCCCCAAAACCCTGAAATCAATTCCATGTTGCGTAAGCAAAGAAAAAAAGTTCTGAAAAGACTTCATGTTTACCATTGTATCTCTCATTTTCTCATTTACCTAAATATACACTTTTATGACTTTTGGTTGTATTAGTTGCGCCGATGTTCAGTGTTGATCGCACATTCGGAAGTCCACGTCATCCAAAGAAACCACTCTGATTCATTTATTGCCATACATCGTCACTCGTCTTTGTGCTACGGCCTGACCCTAGACCAGGTCGTATCAAAATGTTTTAAACCATGAAAGCAAAAAAAACAAATGAACACACATAAAAATCATAAGCCTCAGTATGACTATCACAAAAACTGTCAGTGCTTCAGCACGGTAGCAAACGCTGTCATCATTAATTTGCATATAATCTCAGTAGTGTATGGTAGTGAACGGCCTTGTGTCCTTCTCTGTAAGGACTTTGGAAGCACTGGATATGTTGCTGTTTGTGTAATTCATCAGGTGAAGCTGCTGGGAAACACAGAGATGACAATTAAACAGGATGCATTAGAAGGCTTTGTTTTTTTTAACTGAGTGCACCTACACTTTGAAATTTGTGTATTTCCATCAACATATTCTGCTGCCAGCTACTAGAGATGACTTTGACCATTTTAGTGCTCGGGAAGGAGGCACAGAAAAGAACAAAAATGTTCTTGCTCACAATGATTTTTTTTGAATAAGATAAATAACCACAAATCTAAACGTATTATGTCACTTTAAGGAATTATGACAGTTTTCTGTCTAGAGGACTTATCATGATTAAAAACAAAGCAACTCTGCAGCCCACTTTGTTTGCACTCAATGCAGTAAACATGATCTAATCCTGATGCTTGGCTGCGCGGCTAATTTTTCATCTCCATAACTTTGACGTCTGAACCCCATGGTGTAGTTTTAGTGAAGTGGCTGTCAAGCGAAGTTGGGGGGCACTTCACGGTCTTGGCAGGGTGCCCGCCCACCCCCCCGTGCTGCCTTGCAGCATTTACTTTGGCGTTCATTCTGCAAAACTTTGGTGATTTTACGTAACTCACCTACCTGTGTTTTTGAGGTACTCAGGTCACACTGGGAACTCAGCTGAAGAGCTCATTTCCAAAGCTCACTCCATTGGAGTCCATTTTCTGTTTCTTTTGAGATGGGACCTAAAGTCAGGCTTCCTCATCATATGTTACATTATATGTGACTGGGAACATAAACTCCCTCAGTCCTCATGCAATCAAATTAAGAACTTTTGATAAATTTCTAGCCCTCCTCAAAAAATGTTCTCAAAAACAAATCCCATTTTAACTAGACCTTTGAAGAATGTTGGCTTCAGGTATTTGTATTGTACTGCCTTTTACTACAGCCAGTGTTGTTGAAGTTACTCACAAAAGTAATCCATCAAAGACAGGTGGAAAGTTCAGGTTCTGAAAGTAAAAATCCAAACCGTGGTTTTGTTTCAATGTGTAAAGAGTCACAGTCACAGAGAACTAAACTGGTTGGTTGAAACAAAACCGTGGCCTGGACTTATACTTTCTGGACCTGAACTTTCCACCTCACTTTAATGGATTACTTTTGTGAGTAACTTCCCCAACACTGACTATGTCTTGTCTCATCTTCTCTGAGCATTAATCGGAATTTGGCCATAATATGGAAAATGGTAAAGTGAAGGGCAGCATTTTCACAAGCGATATTCCTGTGCTGAGAGCTGTATTCATCCTGCACTTCCGGCTCCTTCCAGCCCTCTGATTAATCTGTATCATCGACTCCAGCTAGGAAAGAGAAAAAAATCAAGTCCTCTTCTATTTATCACTGATATCACTCAAATGCACTACATTAGTTCTGGACTTCAGTTACGACTGGCTGGTTTTGGAATTTTTAAAAGGAGTGTTGTTAGTATGCAATAACCAACTGAAGTATTTCTTTCTCCATGTGTTTCTTCAGCCCCTTTGACAGACCAGCCACCTAAGATCCTGTTTCCGTCAGAAAACAAAATGAGCGTGATGGAGATGCAGATTGGTAAGTGTGGACTCTCCCTTTCTGCTTTGCTCCTTGTCGCTAATTAAGGTCACCTCAAGTTTATTCTGGGAATGTGACGCTTGTGCCGTTTGTCTGTGCTTGGGTTATAATGCAAATACTGGAATAATGTACATTTTTTTACCTCCACTGTGCATGTTCTTCAAAGATGCTTCCAAAAAAGGACTTTGTTTAAGTTTGCATGGATATACGCGGTTACTGAAAAATATGCATTGGGTGCCTCAGTGGACATGATTGGGTGCCTTAGTGGATGTGATTGGGTGCGTCAGTGGATGCGATTGGGTGCCTCAGTGGATGTGATTAGGTGCCTCAGTGGATGCGATTGGGTGTCTCAGTGGATGTGATTGGGTGCCTCAGTGGATGTGATTAGGTGCCTCAGTGGATGCGATTGGGTGTCTCAGTGGATGTGATTAGGTGCCTCAGTGGATGCGATTGGGTGCCTTAATGGACATGATAGGGTGCCTTAGTGGATGTGATTGGGTGCCTCAGTGGATGCGACTGGGTGCCTCAATGGACGCGCACTTGGGTGCCTCAATGGACGCGCAGTCATCTCCTGGGTTTGGGATTCGAGTCCCATCTCAGCTGAGTGAGATGGACTGAGAAGGTTCTCCCAGTCATGGGATTTGAACCAGCAACCTTCCGATCAAAGGTGGCCCTAACCTGCAGACTCACACATCACCTCTAATCATGGGCTTAAATTACAGAGGGGATGAGGGGCTGTAGAACTCCTCCCCCACACAATAATCAAACTGACCAATACACCCCCCAAATATTCACAAAATAGGTGGAAACCTTAATCCCCCCCCCCCAATATTCAACCAAAAGGTGTGCCCTTGCCCCTAATCTCTATAATGTAGTTCATATGAGGCTTATATAAGTACCATGTTGTGTTTGTGGGCAGAAAAAAGCCTGTTTGAATCCCGTTTTCTTGTCTTTGTTCTGAATGCAGTTTTCTGGGGAAGAAGTTTCTGAATCTCAAATAGCAAAAACACAAAGCGTCAGCTTGCCGTTCCCAATGCTGAACTCTGAAACAAATACAAAATTAACAAAAGCTTACCGAAAGCACTTTATAAAAGAGCGGACATGACTCCCATTTGCTTTCCCCTTTTTTGGTGTCTATTTTGACTTAATTTTGCAGAAGGCAATACTAGCTGTTGAGATGAGAAATAAGAGCACCCTGTGACTGACAGTCTACAATAATCCCATTGTAGTGGTTTGGAAAACCTCATCTCCTCTTCATTCATTAATAGTGTGATTATGTCGCTGACAGATTAGCTTGCTGATGGCTCACACAGAGCTTTTACCATGTAATTACTGAGGCAGGATTCTATGAAGGGTTTTATTCAGATGATATTGCTCATAATCTAGTGATTTAAGATTGATTTAAGAGCTCAGGTGTTAATATTCCCCTATACATTCCTTTAAAAGACAGAATGCTACTAGTATCGATATTTCATCTGTGACTTTGTTGTTTACAATTTAATAAAGTTCCCGAAACAACACAAAGCATTTACACAATAATTTACATTATTTTTGTCTGTTTTATAAAACATCAGAAGAAAAGTAGTTATAGGACAGGTTTAGGGCAGAAGGGCTTATTGCCATTAAGTGAACTAGACTTCATCAGTTTTCATTCAACACATCTTCAGTCCTGTAATTAATGGTGTCATTTTAATGATCATGTATGTTTTTATTTAACCCAGTTACGTGTTGTACATATGAGGACAGACATATCAAGCATGTTTTGTTTCACAAAAGCATATGACTTTTTTTTTTTAAAAAGCATATGACATTTACTGTATATTAGACTAAACAAAGATTTTTTCAATTGTAAAATATAAAAAACAAAAATGTATTTGGTTGCCAATCAAAATGGCGAGAGACGCAAGGTGAATGAGGCCTGCTGAAAATCTCCTGTCAGGCGACAATAACTTAAAGTGTTTTTGGTTCCTGTGTGTCTTGTATGCCATATAAGATGTATATATGATACCGTACATGATACTGTAAATCTGCTAAGCACTCGTTACTCAGACCTCTCGCTGTTTCAAAGCCTCTTAAAGGTATTTTTTCCTCATTACATATGTAACTTGTCTAGTAGGTTCATGGTGTCCAGCCAGTGCGTATTACCGATGCTGTTTGGAAGATCTCAGGCCAGAGGCTCCCGAATCCAGTGCTCCAGATTTTTCAGAGTTTTCGTTTTAGATCAAAGTACTTGCTTGTCAAGTCCTGTATTCGATTGTACTGAAAATGTTGGTTTTCAACACAGTAGGAAAGAGAAACATTGTTTCCACTGCAATATGTATAAGAATTGGGTCATGGTTTGTTTGCAGGTTCATTGTCCATAAATATGTGTATACTTATGCAGAGACATGTTGCACGAAGCAGTTGGCATTGACTTATTGTGTGGTGAATATAATCTCCCTAGAAAATAAGCCGTGTGGACCTAAGAGAGTGACCATAAATCCCCCTGCAAAGCAGAGGCAGGGAAAATTTACGGTGTTGCCGGGAAGAACAGCCTGTACTTTTTTCACAGCACAAAGGTAAAGACCTTCCGTTTAAGAACTAAGTTGCACCGAAATTTTGCAGCGAGGCGGCTTTGTCTCCATTTTCTTGTGTGGTTTAATTTGGCAGTGATTTCCAATTAGCAGGCAACGTAGGGAGGAGGCTACTACTGTCGCCGCTGGGCTGATCCACGTGGTTTCATTTACGAGAGAGAGTTCATAGCAGCAGCATAACAAATGCCAGCACTGATACTATTCTCAGCCACCTATCCAATTATTATTTCAGTCAGAAGCAAAGGAAATATACGTATTTCAACGCAAATTAATTTGCAACTAGATGCTCAAGCCTGTGCTGCATTGGATCCCTCTCCGGGTACCCCACCCAGGAAGCGTAATTGAAATCTGGGCACCTGCCCCCTAGTGGATATAATATCACAAATGCCAAGAAGCAGCGGGAATCCCGAACAGAGGAAGCAGGCAAAAGATTTCATTTTTTCCCGCCTTATGCAGCCAAATGCTGAACACAATATTACTGTTTGCGTGAAGGTGCAGATCTTTGGAGATTTCCCTCTGGTGAGGTGAAGAGGATGGCAAATGATAGCCTGGCTTTTGGAAGCAGGTCAGATCGGTGGGGTTCCTGATGGATGGAGATGATGTCACATGTTCTGTTTCACCTCACACAGCCCCATCTATGCTGTGGAGCAGTAACTGACAGGTTCCATTTTTCATGCAAACTCTGTATCTATATAATTCCGTATCAGAGTGGGTTTAAGTGAGCTGTGTTCCGAGTCCTTAGTCCACTTGCTGCTTCTGTGTTGCCCAATGGTTGGCTCAGAAAATCCTTTTCTTTTGCGATTCCTCTCCCAACTCCGAGTGGTACATGGTTCTGTCCACCTCCAGATCTCCTCTAGCTAGGTGACCTTTACAGATTCGGAACAATCGCTCGCTGACTCAGTCCCAGGCACTAAATGGTGGTTTCGGTCTCCACCTCCACATCTTCTAGTGATTTCTGCAAGCACACAGCTCCACACAGGGCCCTGAGGGACAAACATACCAGCAAGACCTCAAATAAAATGTAGGCAGATAAGGAAGGACTCAGTTTATTTTTCCTGCACAAAGGCAAGCCTATGGAAATGGGAAGGACACTAAAAAAGATGTTTTAAAGGTATATGGTCACATGATTTAAAGGGATGAGGGATATGGGACTTCCGCTAAATAAGACAGCTGATCCTTTTTAGATATCAAAGCTCATTCCTGTTCTGTCAAACTGATAATCACTCTGTCTAATGAAAGCACAATCTCAGGGACTAAGGCTTTGGGAGAGCGAGGCAATCAATGATATTCATCAGCGGAATGACATTACGGGCTGGGAGGGTACTTCAGGATTACCAATCACGGATGTCTATTTTTTATCATTAGCTGGATTAAGACTTTGATACAATTTCATAATTGTCTTTGTCTCTTTTTAAAATGCTGTTTGTTGCTGTGTTCACCTGGAGATTAGAGACATATCAACATAGGTTAGATCTCTGTGGACATATTTCGAAATAATTTTTAACCTTTTTAATGGTTCATGTGAACCATTGCAAACTGGAACCTAGATCATATTAGTCTTATCAGGCTAAATACACTGAATTGTTTAATTAATAATTTTATTTTAATGTTTCATTATCCATGTATCCAAATTCTCATGTTCTTGTTATTTAATCATATAATTTTCGTAATACATATGGATTTTGTCCTCAGTTTTTATCCGTGATACACAAATTTCCTTCCGTTGATTCTCCAATGGAGCCTCACTGACGCAGTTTGCATTGATCCGAGCTACGCATGTTGGTTTTGGATCAGTTTAAAATTGATTCCTTTATGCAGCGTGTTTTGTTCTCCTCCTTATTGTGAATTTCCTTCTAGCAGATTTTCGTCTATGCAGAAGTTTTATAATTCCCAGTGAATCAACGGGTCGAAATGCAGATCAAACAGACAGAGGCTCACACCTGCACCTCCACACAAACGTAGTGCATCATTTGAATTTTTGTACGTTTGTATATCATTGTCAGTCTTAATTATTAATGTTAATTTATATCTGAAATGTACGGAATGTGCGTAAACATCTAATTCAGTCTGCTCTAAATCTGAAGCTTATCATACTAAAATCAATACGGAGATCAACGTTCATGTCAGTATTTCAAAATTGAATGGATTCAAGACTACCTAAGATATGAGTTTGATGAAAATTTCCCATCTTCTCAGTATTCTTATGTCTTATTAGCTAGCACTGTATGAATGTATAAGAATGTATAAATAAGTGGAAGCCCTCTTTGCTGGTTTCCCCAACCAATGGGTCATTAGCGGATACCTAGAATCACTTCTCTAATTGGGAGTAGGACATAAAATTGCAGCCTCTGCCTACTTTTGTTAAATGCTAACATCACATTTTTCTTTTCATTGAAAGGGTTTTCTGTTGCATGACTTCTTTAAGTGGTCACAGTCATCTAAATGAGGAGTCAATACGTCTATAAAAAAAACACTACGCCTGTAGGAGGAGGAAGACGAGGAAGATCATTGTATATGGACCAAAGTCGGCCTGTGCTGCCAAGGCAACTGAACAAAATCTGCTTAATCAATGATAAAAGGAAATACGGTATCTCCACAACCCTAACGTGAGACCAAGAAAGCACATGAATTGAACATGTCTTAGCTGAACACGGTCCATTAATATATTAAGCAGTCCTGCCCCTATTGTCTACTAGAAGAATTCAGCACTTAAACAAGTGTGTACTACGCTGTCCGATGACTTCAGCTCCCCCCTCCTCAAGTTCGGCCCTATCCATACCACATATGGGTCTCTTCCTGCTCCTTCTAGAGATAACTGATAATTGACAACTATAAACTGAATAGAGCATAAGAATAGGACTCCATCACTTAAGCTATCAAATGACAACTTTTTACGCACACAGTACCCAATGTTCGCAATGCTAAACAATGAATGGAGTTCTTTTTTTTTGGGGGGGGGGGATCTTTTCAGTAGATTTTGTCTGTAAATCTGTGTGAAGGTGACTGTTTGATTGGCTCAGTCGGCTAGGAATGTCTTAAATATCCCACAATTGATCAGTTGCCAACTACTGGGCCATATACTGAAGGTAACAATCATGCCATAAATGTAGGAATATTTTCAGTCCTTTTTTATCTTTCTGTCTTTCACGTTGTTACCACGTAAGTTTGTACTGCTGTATCTGATAACCATTTTTTCATGAAAGACTGAATCATAGCTTGGTGAAACCTTTCTCAGCTACGTGTCATCAATAATTAACAGCACAGTGCTTCTGAAAGCTTTTCTTGTAGCTTATGGAAACACAGAAACTGTTCTCCAGCTGGGATAAATAGCCCACAAGATGGAGTGTTGGGGAAGCACTCCAGAAGCAAACATAATCACTTTGATAGCCCATTAGTCCAGAAGCAAACATAATCACTTTGATAGCCCGTTAGTCCAGAAGCAAACATATTCACTTTGATAGCCCCTTA
>JABFEB020000035.1:13663853-13677557 GCA_019775895.2 Stomatorhinus ivindoensis | reverse complement strand
GCAGTCCGTTAATCCCTGTGCGTGAATGCTGATACCAGTGTCCCAGCAGTCCATTAATCCTTCTGCGTGAATGCTGATACCAGTGTCCCCTCAGTCTGTTAATCCCTGTGCGTGAATGCTGATACCAGTTTCCCAGCAGTCCATTAATCCCTCTGTGTAAATGCTGATACCAGTGTCCCAGCAGTCCAAGTGTGGTCTTAGTCGCTGAGATGGACACTGGAGCTGTGGCACCACATAGGCTGTGCAGAATCACCATTAACGGTGACTGTGCCTTAGCATATTACTAATCCAAATGACTAGTGGCAATTCTAGGATTTTTGTTTTAGACTGTGGGGCATAAGGGAAGCTAACCCTATCAGCCAATAATATGTTTTGATGTGAGTGAGTGACAGGGACGAGGGCACTCTAGGGGCCAATCATATTTTAGCTGTGGCCCCACCCCCGTATGTACCCCACAAAAGGCCCATCCTCCAGACCATGAAGGGCCAAGAACTACAACTTGTTCATGTTTAACAATGGTTTTATTTATTACTGCAGTACACAGTACTGTACTGTATTTTTAAGTATTTTTTTGTTAGCTACTTAGTTACTAACGCACACATGCACACACGCACCCATGCACGCACGCACGCACACACACTTATGTATTCAAGGCTCCTGCTAAAATTAAAAGTCATATTGCCCTAGAAAAATATTAACAATGGAAAATGCAACCATAGATGTTGTAGATGCTTCAATTTCTTTATATTTAGCTAAATGTAACAGAAAGGAAATTTCATTGCCTTTGTTTCATCGAGATCTTGTGAATATGCTATGTTCACTCAGGAACTTCTTGCACAATCCAAAAAAACATCTCTGTTCAGATTTTTGTCTTGTGTGTGTGAAACCCGCATTTCCCTCTTCCCTTGTTTGTCATTTCAGTTCACTAGTGAGAGTCTTCTTCCCCTATTTTTTTATCCTTTCGCCCCATCCCTTGCTTGCTGCTCCAGTGCCCCTCCTCCTTAGATGTGACACTGCTCGCTGACCTCCGAAGTTGCTCCTCCAGCATCAGACATCTCACTGCTTGCCAAACTGCCAGGAACACGCCAAAGCATGAAGCTCCGCAGTGATTCTTTTGGGACGACGGAAAATGTCTGTGATGTCTGGTGGTAGTTAAGGACCTTGAATTGTCAAAAATCCGATGCATTTAATTGCTTCAGTAAGCA
Source organism: Stomatorhinus ivindoensis (assembly GCA_019775895.2). Lineage (NCBI taxonomy): Eukaryota > Metazoa > Chordata > Actinopteri > Osteoglossiformes > Mormyridae > Stomatorhinus > Stomatorhinus ivindoensis. The sequence continues at coordinate 13,676,352 of JABFEB020000035.1, read as the reverse complement.
TTCTTAATTGATGTATTCAGAAACTGTGTCGAATATATTTGGAATATTGCTATGGCTGCAGAGATTGAAAAGGAAAAAATCTTGTTCCAGCTGTTTTTCCCCACCATGTTATTATATCGGGAAACTTTTCACTGTAAATTCCGGAACATGTGGATCTGTACACGCACCATTGCCACTGAATGAGGAACCAGTAACGACACACCTGTGTGGGCGTGTGACCTTTCCTGCCAGCGCTAGATCTGTCAACCCCTCGTTTTCCTACGTTGATTGGTGAAACATAACGGCAAACAAAACAGGATGATACTTAAAGATATCAAATTAGAGCACCTAATGATGGGCCTCACTGGAAATAATTACAGCCCCCCAAAAAGCAGTGGTTGCCTAGCAACCTGCCTTTAGCGAGTTTATTTTGATGTCTGTGGTTCCTGCGTCAGAGAAGCACAGAAATCAGAGTGGATTGGATAGCATGCTGTGCTTGCTGTGTGCGTCATGGCACGATATCACATTCCGTCACTCTGTCTCACTCCAGCTCCTACATGATGATGATGGGGAAAAACATCTCACCATTTTTGGACGATGACCCGTGTTTTTAAACTGAACCTCCAGATGGTGCATGGTCTGCATTTCATGTGTATTAAACCTGTCACTTGGCATTTGCCAGTTCAAACCCCTATAAGGGTTCTGACTGTTCTGCATCACCCTAGAAGAGAATCTTAACCTGAATTACATTTTATTCCTTTTCCCAGTAGTTCTCAATCCTGTTACTAGCACCCCCTGCCCCCCCGCCAGAATATCCAGAATATTTTCATTCCAACCCACACTGCTTTCAGCCTGCCACATTCATTAATAGCCTATAGTTTACGGTTGAAGCCTGTTTAAGGTAAGGTTGTAATGAAAAGATTCTGGTAAGGGGTGCACCAGGAACAGGACTGAGAACTATTGCTTTATCCAGTGCGTTAGACCATCAGCAGAGGGAAGGGTTATGGTTTATGCATGTGCCCTGGGATTTGAACCAACAACATTTGCCTTATTAGCACAGTGCTGTACTTGTTCAGCTATAGGAGTGAATTTTTCTGGTAAAAACATCTATCCATAACTGTATAAAATATCAGGTTACATCAGTAAGTAAACTAATAAAAAGTAATTCATTATAAAAGCTAAAAAATAATCTGAAATAAACAATTAAAACTATGCAACAGTCAGGAAATGACATCATATATCTGATTGGCTACTTGTTTTCCCTGTACCATATCTCCAACACCTCCTTTCCATTATATGCTGAAGTCACGTCTTTTTTGTCTGCATATCCTTACATGTTTATGGTTAGAGAGCTCCTACTCTTCATATAATGATAATGTAATGGCAGGAAACTGAGGTGATTCAATAACATATTCTTGCTGAAGAGACACCCCACTTGATTATAACCATATCTAAAGAGTAATATGTTCCTTGGGATTTTTTATTTTTTTTTTGCATTGCTGTCTGTAACGATTCCCAGTGGTTTTTCCAGAATGCAATTCAAACTTAAAATTGTCTGAAGCATCTAGTGGATGTTCTTTACAGATGGATTTCCTTAGGGGCCATGGCAGTAAAATTTCCCCATAGATATTTTCCCAGGAACGATTCGCACACGGAGCCACAAGGACCTATTGTATTTCCATACAGACAAACAGGAGTGCAGATGAATTCCGCCGATAGAGGAATGTTTCACAGATTCTCCCTATTCTGTGCTAAAGGCTCAGCAGTTCATGCTGGGCAGCCCGACTCTCTGGAGAGGAGTCCCTCCATTCTTGGAGTGAAAGATGGAAAGACGGTACTCACACTCCACACTCATGTAATACAAACATCTATGAGTAATCTGCATCATACAAGTAACATGCAAGTAACATACAAAGGCCACATACGGCTCTGTCTTTGGCGCTAGGCTGAACACCCATCAATCATGACAGAGCAAAACAAAGGACTTTTATGGTAATTTTAGATGTCATTTAGGTACTCTTTGACTGCTTTGGTTGTTATATTTGGTTATTTTATTTGTCCCTCAAGGGTAGTTACAACGTCTAGAGTTTCAAGTCAACAGTTTACTGAAACACTGTAATCAGCGTAAAGCATAAAGTATGTTTACAGTGATTGCTGCTGCTCCCATCTCTGGTGTTTGGGGCAACTATACAGTGCAATTTGTAGCTGTCATTGTTCCATCCATCCACATATGTGTCTTCCGTAACTTCTTAAAAAGTACTGTATATCATCATCTATGCCTGACTCACAGCCTATGTGACTTACGACGATTTGCACAATAAAATTTGAAAAAATATGTATAATAAATTAAGTAAATATGTGTCAAAAAATTCATTTCAAGCAGCCATACGCCTGGCAGTAATAAGCTACCTATTGTGCACTACACACTGTACAGTAGTAGTGTGCACTCCACACCATACAGTAGTAGTGTGCACTCCACACCATACAGTAGTAGTGTGCACTACACACCTTACAGTAGTAGTGTGTACTACACACCGTACAGTAGTGGCCGTGGAAAAGTACTGTCCTATATGGCAGCACGACAATCCCAGCCTTAGGAGTGGATCCAGTCATAAGTGGAGGACAGGCTATGCAGTGTAATTTATGAGGTTATGCAGTGATATTTATGAGCCTTATCCCTGGAAGCAGGCATAAGGCACCAGCCTGCAGAACGTCTTGGATGCAATGTCAGTTTGTTATTGTTATTCACTGGTTGTTACCATGGCTACATACCCCCTTTACCAGGGGTTATTTCCACTGAACATTTCATTTCATTGTTACTAAATCTATAAATTTACATCCACACCTCACCCTCCATAAACAACACCAGTGACATGATTTAACAAGGACCTCTGAATTCCTCTGCAAGATGTCACCCTGTAGACAGTGACGGGACGCACAAGACCTCTGCGTCACAAAGTGGCAAACAGGGCCGTTTCCTTCTCTCACTCGAATATTGTGATCATACGAAGTATAAATACAGTTCAGGATGGCAGCCAATCACGTGTATCCATCCAGCTTGCGACCACCAATCCAGGTCAGGGTCATGGTGGAACTTCAGATCTATCCCAGAAAAGGGATACCTTGGACACAATGCCAGGCCATCATAGGGCACTCATTCAAGGAACCAGCTTACATTTTGAGCTGTGAACGGCATCCAGCCTGTCTCTATGGACGTGTGAGGATGGGATGCTACCTACTAGACCAGGGGTGTCAAACTGCAGTCTTGGAGGGTCTGTGTATCTTAGTTCTTTCCCTGTTCTATCACAAATGATTCAGCTCAAGAGCTGTGTGGTAATTAGCACAAGGAGGTGCGAGGAGCTGAAGATTTGTTAAATGAGGGGGAACCCAAAAATGTGCAGGGCTCCGGCCCCCCAGGACTGCAGTTTGACACCCCGGTACTAGGCCATGCCACATATTACATACCCTGCCAGCAAATTGTGTTTTTCTAACGCTAAACCTCATGATGGATTCTTGCATTTCCAGTGGAGTCTAGAAAAACAGCTGTGTCCTTGTATTAAAAGAGAGGAATTGAGGGTAAAACGGGGCCCTTCATTACCAAAATCAATGGTGATTGATGCTATCATCTGAGCCCTAATGGCCGTCTCAGTGGCTGTTACCTGTAATCCGGTTAACCTTGCGTTGTGTGGTGGCTGTTTCTGTCCTACCCTCCCTAGGCCAATTATCCATTGGCGAAGGTCAGGAGATATTAATGCCTCACCTCCTCAGCAAGTGGTCCCTGGCCAGCCTGGGTGGCCCCTCAGTCTAGTATCTGCTGTGGTTCTGTGTAGGTTGATACGCCTGGCCGGCATGGCGTCGCCTGGCAGCGAGCGGTACTCACCTCGTACAGTGCAGACTTCCAGTGGCCGGGTCAGTAACCCAAAGCCGTGGCATGTGCCCAGACACATGTTCACCGTCACTGCGTGGAAGGACGGCCACCCTCCGCCTCTCACATTTCCTCATATGTTCCACAGGTTTTGCCCATCTTTGCCCAGGCTTCCTCCGCACTTTGCCCATTGGTTAACAGTAAATATCATGCTGGGCAACAGTAAACATCCTTCTGGTTAACAGTGAAACTCCTTCTGGTTTCAGCTGGATAACAATGATATTGCCTCTGGATAACTGTGAAAGGTCCTTGTGGTCAGGGGCTTAAGCTATTGGGGGGGTGTATACTCCTGGTGGGGGGGGGGGTGTATACTCCTGGTTAACTGTGAATGCCTCTCTTAGGGTGTACTCACACTAGGTAGTTTGAACCGTGCCCGAGTGCGTTTCACCACCATAGCGCGGTTCGTTTGACTAGTGCGAGTGCTCCGAACTGTGCCCGGGTGCGGTTCATTTAGCCGTCCCTGGCCCGCTTGGAAGAGGTGTGCCAGAGCACGGTTCAGTTGGACTCGGGCGCGGGTTGCATGTAGTGTGAGCGCTAACCGTGCTGGAGCACGAAACAGGACGCGTGACGTCATGTTTTTGGGACGCTCCAAGTGATAGTAAGTTACATGATTATTAGCTATAGAACGCTACTATCATCATTAGAAAAATTTTTCGTGCCATGAAAGCGATAGACCTGTTTAGCCACAGGCTGTGAGAGGGCTGAGGACCACTGCGGACCAAACGACTCAAAATTACTATCAACAAAGTAACCAGAGCGATGGACTCCATTGTGTTCAGCGAGAGCACCGCTCTTCCTGTTTATCCTGAAACCGTCGCACCATAATGACGTAAGCGTGCTCCGGCACGAATGCTGAAACTCTATGTGAGTGCAGGTCAGAGGGGGAGTGGGGAGGGGGGACAATCGTACTCGGACCCGGTTCACGGCAACCATGCCTAGTGTGAGTACACCCTTATTGACTTTGAAGGTCCCTCTGGTTTACTGTGAAAGCTGCTCTTGTTAACCTCATGACTGTGAAAGCCCCTCTTGTTAATTATGAAGGTCCCTTTGGTTGACTGTGAAAGATCTTTTGTTAATAGCTGAATCCTGAACTATGTTTTTGTTTTACAGTGTACTTGAATGAATAATTTCCATTTTTGTCTTTTTAAATTGCTTTGAAGGACAACAAGATTCTCTCTTTTCTTTTTCCACACATTAACTCGACAACAATAATGACAATCAATAACAATGACAAAAAAAAACAGAAACAAATGCCCACAAATACCTTTATGAACTTTTGTGGTTTCCTGTCAAATTAACCCAGTAAGTTTTGCATTAAATCGTTACAGAAAGGTACAAATTAGCACAAGGTGTAGCTTTGAGAAGTTCATGCACTGTTCAGTCTGAGCTGTAGAAAGAGAATAATTCACTTATTAATAATAATAGTTGGTAACAGCCTTTCATCCCTGGAGTGCAGTTATCAGATTATCAGAACCCTGCAGATCTCTGTCAATGAGGCAGTGAGGTCTTAATCACTGTCGTGAAATGAGATTCTTACAGCAGCCTCCTGTGATTTGTCAGTCAGCTCACGCAAAGCAATGATCTTGAGATCTGACAATCGGGAGTAAAAGGTGCCTTTCTGTTTTTCTTTAAAGTAACGTTTATTGTTCATCTTCACGTGGACAAGTGAATTTCTTACCTTAATAAATGCATTTCCACTAATTGAAAAAACAGCGTCTAGGTTACTTTGTGTGCTGGGGTATCCAACATTGCATTTCATACAATTTCTTCTTTGGCTAATTTGAGAATACAGACATTTGAGAACTGAAATATCTGTAGTTTTATTTGGATGCTTGGATCTTCTCTCTTTAGAACCAAGCTTGTGTGTCATTTTCATTATCTGAGTGATTTATTATTATTTATCAGGTAAAGGTGGCGTTTATGGTAGGTAATTAATTCCGACCCACACAAGACTTGCTTCTCAGAGTTGCTTGCAAAGTGTAAAACCTTGATTTATATACATGTGATATTGCAAATTTTGTATTCATTTTAATAGGTAGTGTCAGTGTAAAGGTACCAAGAAAAAATAATATTTTACTGTCCCAGTCTTGGGAATAGGATATAGATTTATTGTAAATAGCCTGTGTTTTTGCTATAGTTGTTTCTGCTCTGGTAGGCCTCCTTAGAGGCCGGAATGGTTGATGACTGGGAGGGGCTGTTAAACCCTGACCCTGGTGGCTGGTTTACCAAGGTAGAGTATGTAAGGGGGTGTCTCTCTCTCTCTCACTCTCTCTCTCTCTCTCTCTCTCTCTCTCTCTCTGTTTGGTTCTGTTTATGTTAACAGCATTTAGATTTCTGAGGCCTCGCTGTGGCCAACAACAGTCATTGTTACAGTGTTTCAGAAAACGTCTGTCTCATTTACTAGCAAACGCTATGCTCTAAACAGCTGTTAGCAACTAATTTTAATATCAATATGTTTGTGTTTGCATTATAATTTTGCATGTATTCTACTTGTTTGCAAGTGAATTGGTTCTATTTTCTGTCTTTATTTTTTTCTGTTTGTTTTTCTTGTACCCGAACCAGATCCTCACATCAGCCTTTCAGGGACAGAAGGAAAAGTAAAAAAAAGCAGAATGGATTTGGCAAATGATTCACGAAAGACACTTTTTTGTAAAATGTAAAAATTCCAGAGCAAGGACCAGAGAATGAATCATATGCAGGATTACGGAGTTTAAACGGCAGCGTCAGACTAAAAAGCTCCTCCCCCTTGTCTTCTTTTCATTTGCACTTCAATAAGGCCTCGTGGGTTTGATCTTGCGTGGTGCAAATCTGGTTGGCGGAGCCCCGTCCGTCTACATTGTCCTTTTCAGACGAGGCCTCTTTCCGCCCGTTTTGCATCGGTTGCATCCTTTGTGGCTGCAGCTTCATGATTCGGGAAATGTGACCGTACACCGCATGCTCAGGCTGTCGCTGTCCATAGTGAAGGGCGGCCAGGACTGCCCGCTCCTGTGCATTAACTATATCATCTCCCATCGTGCACAGTTACGCAAACCTGATGGAATCTTCCTCGGTCAGACTTGGACTCAGCAAAGATTTAGGTTTCATTTTATCGTGATTTTTATGGCCATGTAGCTGCAAGCCATTAAAATCCAGAAGCCAATGGTGTATCAAAAAATCCTGTTTGTTTACTCAGGTATGATCTCCTCCTCTACACCCTAATGTGCAGGGTTAAAACAGAACAGCCTATTATGTTAGATATGTAACATTAATTCAGTTTATCCTTCACATATTTTCAGAAACTATTTGTAATGTCTCTCAGTCATCTATAAAACAATTCAATTTGGGGACTGAATCACTGTATAATGGAGTTTCCTGTAAGAGAATACCTTTGGGCCTTTGGGAATAGAAACAGTAGCATTGTTTAATCAGTTTTTTAATTAATAAAAACAGCTGTATAATAGTGGAAGGATTATACCAAAACATACTGAAAGACACAAAGGTTTATAAAGAAACAAAGACATCACAGAAAGTGTATTAGGTTTTAGTAACATATGAGATGCAGGTGTGAAATGAGAGAAAAGCCGCACAGAGAGAATAGGATGGATATTGTAGGGTTAAGCACAGACCAGCTTGCATGAACACCAAGAAAAAGAGAAAGTTAAAGCCTCTAGCTCTTCCATCCTTCATTTCCTGACAGCATTTAACACATTTTTGCTATGTCAGTCAAGAACACAAGCCCTACATGTGATATTGTGGTATCTCCTGAGCAGCCCAGCTGATACCTGATAATTGACCCCTCCTGAGTCCTGGTCCTGCCACGCCTGACACCTGGTCTGTGGTCCCACAGTGACCTCTTATAGAGGATGAGAATACTTCTAACCTGGGTCAGATGGGGACAAGCCATCGGTTCCAATATCACACCATATGGTCTTGGTTTATTAAGAAACACACATGGTATCATGTTATTAATAGCATGTTCCTAAAACAAGGCGAAAGAAGTGTGACCGTCACAGGGTGGCAAAGTGGCGCGGTGGGCAGCACTGTGGCTTGACTGTGCCATCTTTGGGGGTCCAAATCATACCCCCAGCTCTGTTTCTGCATGTGCTCCTGTATGTCTCCTGAAAAGTTCTGTCTCAGATTTGCTCATAGTGTGTGAGCATTTGGAATGCATTGGGTCCGGGGTGCACCCAAACGTATTCCCTGTGCATCCTGACATAGGCTGCAGGCTCTTCACAATGCTCCATTAGGGAAGTGGTTATGGAACATAGGTGGCTGAACATTAGACTTTTCATATTGTCATTAGACTTTTCATATTGTCTTCAGGCTAAGACAGAAAGCCAGTTTTGGGATGCACCACTTCAGAGTATTTGACATTTTCTTGGCAAGTAGTCATGATAAATAAATTTTTTAAAATGTTCTTGGTTAAATTCTGGGTCTAACATTTTTTCACATGGATCAAACCTGACCATGATTCCACACAGCATAATCTCCCCCTGCACTGAAAAAGGCTGCACAAGGCTGCACAACTGCAGCTGGTTCCTATCAATTCAAGATTTTATCGATTATCTTTAAAGCTGTAAATGGATTAGTTCCTTTCTATACAGCAGATCTGCTCCATCAGCCGACGGCCACAAGATCCCCGAGGCCATCTGAGCAGCTTCCCCTGGCTGTTCCACGGATGAGGTTTATATCAAAGAGTGACCATGATTCTGTAGTAGTAGCACCCAAATTTTGGAACGGTCTGCCTAACTACATCTGAGCAGCCTCTTCAGTTAAACTGAGAACTTATTTTTATTCCTGAATTTTTGTGGAGGCTTAAAAAAGTATTCATGGGCATGGTGTCTGTTTGTATGTGCGTGCATTTTACTATTTATTATTCATCTACTTTATACAGGACTTTGGTCAACAAAAGATACTTATCAAAAGCTTTACAAATAAAGTTTACTGTCGGTGGCTCAGAACATCACATATATTAGCAGAAAATGGATCTACAAAGACGCCAAGCAGTGTGTAATGAGTTCATTGTAATGTTTGCGCAGAAGATTTTGTATTTTATGAAAGCATCCAAATCATAATCACACCAGTAGTTTTAGCAGCAGCACGAAAGAGTTATCATTTACAAGTGCAAGTCCGGATGTTTTATGTAGTTATCACATAAAACATCCAAAGCATTATGAGAATAGATTTGGATTTGGCATTTTTATCGATAACAAATTCAGTGAGGCCTTTCTTGATTATGCCTTTTTGTTCCTGAGGTTGCCCTGGTAGCCAGAGAGAGTGAACTCTTTTCAGCAAACCTCATCTCAGCATGCTGTGCCCATCATTGCTGTGTTCTGCGCATCCTCACAGAGACAGCCTGACCTTTGCTTTTGTTACATTTTCAGCTATCAGCCTGACCTTTAAGGTTAAAACAGGTTCTTTATTCCCCAGTAAGAAGGACGCTGAGTAGGGTACAGTACTGATGGAATGTTGTAAATAAATAAATAAAGTTCTTTAACTATTACTCTGGACTCTGCAAACTTAATAGTCCCACTTGCTTTCAGATCAGGGGTAGAACACTCAGCCTTTTAGATTTTTACATGTGAATAACCATCAGATAGTGCTGGCCATTTACAGTATGTTGATTATATTGGTTTGTGTTATTGTACCAGCATTCACACTATTGGAAACACATAATTGAAGGACTAGTACTGATACTGGGACACTTAATTCTGCAAAAATGTTGCAAATTTCCTGGTTTTAAAATAAAAGTCCTTTGACAAGCAATTGTTACCATATTTTCACATATTTTGTCTTTTTTGACTCACTCATTCAGTTCTGTTCTTGCCATTTTGCCATTAATTGCAATTGTGATCACTGGCTTCCAAAGGGAAACTACACACAAATGTTTTGGTGTTTTATGTTACTGCAAAGGTGTTGCTAATTAAAAAGCACCCAGGTGGACTACTTGTCTAAGAACTTTTTAACAGGAGGACTATAGGACTATAATTTTGGTTTCAGTTAATTACTACTTGAAATGAATGTTACACTTAAAACTACTGGTTGTTTCCAATGGGATACATATTTTTTGTAAATAGACTAATGAAGTCATGATTGTATTGGCATTGATATGAATATTAGCCATTAATTAAGCAAGCGCCTTAAGCTCACTTTCTGTGAGCCCTGCACATGTTCCAGCCCCATTATCCACGACATTTTTACTGCTTGTCCTTATGTTGACATTGGCCAACATCAAAGTAAGGATTTACTGCACTTTGGTGCAGAATGTTTCTCAAGAATAACAGATAAAGGTACTGGGCCAAAATGGCAGAGCGGTCAATGGAAATGTTTACATACAGTGTGGGTGTCAGGGGCTTGTGACTGACTCGTGTAATACACAGATGTCTTCTCGCTGCTCCTTTCATCCTTTACGAAGAGTTCGGCTACCTCTTAAGTCGGCTGTTATAAAGGCATCAGGTACATAAGACGGGATCTTAGGGACGTGGTGAAGAGGGAATTGCTGGCGGAAGTAACAGTGGACGAGCTTCAGAATGGTCACAGCAATACTGCTTGAATGAAAGGCATCGACATCAAACAGCAGCGGTGCGTAGAAGTGCATATTTTAGAACCATGAGTCATAGACATTACCCAAAACAGAGTCTTTGTTAGAACGTGACTTGTGAACGTCCTACACAAAAGCAATGAAAGCCGTTTGAAACATCATAGGACGTGAGACCATAACTCACAGGCACCTGCGGACACCTTTGTCAATCCACTGATACAATTGAGCAGAATGTGGCATGTTTTTAGAAACGTGGTATAACACCAGTCCAGTCCAATTTTAATAGGTACTGGTTTTCCATATAGGAGTGGGGGCCATTTTCCGAACATGGTTTTCTTGTCAAAGATTTAGAGGGAAGAGCTATTAAGTGTGACATATTGCTGTCCCCGATGTTCCGGGTGCACTTCTTCTTCTCTGCTGGGTGAGATAATGCCAAATGCCATGATGCTGTCATATATGGATCATGTATTGTCAGCACACAGTAGTGGGACACATGAACTGACTAATCATCTTCCAAGACCTGCCCAAAAACGAGGTGTCAGTCCTACATGCCATGGTTTTTTAGTCGTTGACCTTGACTCCCCCAAACTAATGAATCACGAATAATGGGATGGATTAATTTATCTTCCTTCTGGTCTTCCCAATGAGTAATTGTTTCGCACAGAACTGTAATGCATGTAAGACATTTGGGCCTTCAGACGGAATTGGAAAATCTCTGCAACAGAGTAGCTGTGGGACTGTCTTTTCAGTCTGTGACATGTTTCTGTTACCATGACTTCTGTGTGAATTGAATAAATTCTTTGTTAAGGAGTTGTACCAAATTAATACAGGACAGTTCCAGGCCCTGGCTGAGTCACTGCCACAGAATGTCCACGCATAGCAGCCCACAATCCAAATGAGTCCGATTTTTCTTCCGTTTTATTAGTAGCTCCAAATGTAAGAGTTTTTGAAGCCCCAGAGGGCCTTCGGATTGCGATTGCAATGTGAATTCTATCAACTTTTAACTTCTAAATGGAAAAGTGGACACATGGGGATTACATACATATGTGTGGGAGGTATTCTGGTAAAGAGGAAGCACACTTGCAGAATATATCATTGGGTGTAACAGTGAACCTGCAGGAGTTGGAAGAATAGCATAAGAAATGATGAGATTATTCTGAATTGGGAAAACAGGATTAGGTGGAAACTACAGATACATATAGAGGCTCATTTGCAGTCACACAGCACGCATAGATAGATAGATAGATAGATAGATAGATAGATAGATAGATAGATAGATAGATAGATAGATAGATAGATAGCATGATATAAGCAAAGGACCTGATCCTCCTTGCGAAGTAGAGGTGCTTTAAGCCCTTCATGTACATAGCTTTTCTGTTAGCAGTCCACTCTATCCTGTGGTACAGATGCGAATGCATGTATTTCTAAGTGGACCTCCATGTCCTCTTCATTTATTTAGGGGTCAGGGCTGTTCTTAGACCTCTGGAGGTCCACCGGCATCTTCTTGCTTTTGCCGACGTTAAGCTACAGCTGGTTATCCGTCAGACACTCAGCAAAATCCTCCCCTAAACTCCTGTGTCCTGTTTCCTGCCCAGTCCTCATATAACGCACTACTGCCTTGTCACCTGAGCACGTCTGCAGATGACACATCTTGGTATTACATCTGAAGTCTGCGGTGTGCATGGTGAACAGGATGGGAGCCATGACTTGTCCCTGTGGGGCCTGGATACTGCTCACAGCCATTCCTGAGATATATCCCTGCTCACAGCCATACCTGAGATATATCCCTGCTCACAGCCATTCCTGAGATATATTACTGCTCATAGCCATACCTGAGATATATCCCTGCTCACAGCCATACCTGAGATATATCCCTGCTCACAGCCATTCCTGAGATATATCCCTGCTCACAGCCATTCCTGAGATATATCCCTGCTCACAGCCATACCTGAGATATATCCCTGCTCACAGCCATTCCTGAGATATATTACTGCTCATAGCCATACCTGAGATATATCCCTGCTCACAGCCATACCTGAGATATATCCCTGCTCACAGCCATTCCTGAGATATAT
>JABFEB020000035.1:13637379-13660521 GCA_019775895.2 Stomatorhinus ivindoensis | reverse complement strand
ACCATTTTATATTATTGCGCCACAAAGCCGGAGCTGACAAGGAAAAAAACTGAAAAACTGAAGTGAGAGAGAGAAAGAGTACAGTTGCAGAAGAAGAAATAAATAATAAAAATATAATACAAAAAAGGGGGGGGGGTCAGACAGATAGAGAAAAACAGGGAAAGAAAGATTATGCATAACGACTTAACAAAAAGTAGAACAAAAAGGAATGAGTAACAAAAGGACAGCTTCTGCATCTTACTGCTGGACATTGTGTCATCACACCAGCTGCTGCATCTGAAAAATAAGATCCAGGTACACACACAAAGAGTATACATAGACAGAAACCAATGGAACCATTATGATAGGGAACACATTCAGTGGTACTCTGAGTAACGCTTATTTGGCAGAGTTGTGCTTATTTTCCCCTGTGTTTGTGGGTGTGTCTTTAGTGCCTGGCTGCGCACCTTCAGTTTTCATTTCATTTTTATTTTTGCATCTGTGTATATCTTTCTTGTTCTGAGATGCATTCCCAAGGCCCCATACAGTGATAGCAAAAGCAGGGAAAGAAAGACAGAAACTGTCAATCAAACCAATTACCCATGTTCCCCATGCAGCAAGTTGCTTAAGCAATGAGAAGTGACAACAGAGAGAATTCCAAGCGCTGACGTTCTGAGGAATCGCATTGGACTGGGCAGAAACTGACTTCACTGTGTCCCCGCAGGCCATTTCTCCCTGATTCTGTGCAATACGGCTGTAATCGGACCTTGTCGTTCTGGCCTGGGACTCAGATTGCCTTCAGACTGCTGCAGTGCAACCCAATGCTGCCAATCACAGCTGGGGAAAAGAACACAAAGGGTCGGGTAGCAGCTTGCTGCATGTCCTCTCTCCATCACCTCCTGCTGAAGCCAACCCCATGTGAGTTGTCTTAGCCGAGAGAAAATTACTAGCGGAAAACAGCAGCCGAGTAAATGCCAGGAGAGACAGATGAGCTCAGCATATTAACTGAGTAGCTGCTATGCCACTTGCTCCCTAAATTACAATAATTGCTGGTTTAGCTGTTTTAAGGTTTTACCAAATTCTGTCTAGGCGACCAGTTTTCAACCCTCTGCTCTTAGCTGGTTGGCATCACAGATGTGCTGATCTCTCATTTGTTTACAGATGTGCTGATCTCTCATTTGTTTACAGATGTGCTGATCTCTCATTTGTTTTAATGCACTCGATAAACGTGTGATGTTAGTTATGCTATCAGGAAGAACTCCGCATTGCTCTAGAGCCACATTAATTAGTGAATGACAGCAAATACATAACCAGCTATTAACGGAAGCAAATGTGAGAAAGGCAGGGTTGGGACTGCGGGGAACTGGGAATTCAATGTGCCCTGGTTTGACTTCCGTTAACAAACTTCATTAACATTCTGTGGCTGGTCAGAGAAGGAACCAGTATTTCTCATGCTGAAAAAGAAGAGTGTGGATGAAGATTCAGGTAAAGCTGAACAAAGAATACAATTAGCACCATCAGTATCAGAGTATTTGTGAAGGTCATAGGGAATCAATATTCGAAGGCTTTAAAATTTAGCACCAGAGTATCAGTGAATCCCAAAGGGAATCCACATCCAAAGGCTTTAAAATTAGCACCAGAGTATCAGTGAACGCCAAAGGGAATCCACATCCGAAGGCTTTAAAATTAGCACCAAAGTATTAGTGAATCCCAAAGGGAATCCACATCCGAAGGCTTTAAAATTAGCACCAGAGTATTAGTGAATCCCAAAGGGAATCCACATCCAAAGGTTTTAAAATTAGCACCAGAGTATCAGTGAACGCCAAAGGGAATCCACATCCGAAGGCTTTAAAATTAGCACCAGAGTATTAGTGAATGCCAAAGGGAATCCACATCCGAAGTGTTTAAAATTAGCACCAGAAAATTAGTGAATGCCAAAGGGAAGCCACATCCGAAGGCTTTAAAATTAGCACCAGAGTATTAGTGAATGCCAAAGGGAATCCAGATCCAAAGTGTTTAAAATTAGCACTAGAGTATTAGTGAATGCCAAAGGGAAGCCACGTCTGAAGGTTTTAAACTTTTAAGTCACCTAAAGTTAAATTTTTTTTATAGTATTTTTGGAGATGACTAAAGCCTCTCAGTTCAATCTGTGCAATGTTTCGAAACTTGAAACCAACAAGTAATTATAGGATTGGACTTCAGGCTCCAATTAATTTCTTATTTAAACATTTATATAGATGTTACAGATGTGAGAATATTTAATCTAGTGTATTCTGAGTCCTTCTTAGGCTCAGCCTTTCAAAGATCAATTACCAGTCCTAATTGGGGTAATTTGCTTCAACTTCATTAGCTGTATTACCACTTGGTTGATGACAAATGAGAAAAGGAATTCTTGTGAAGCAGCTGTTTGTGTTTACTAATTGCTTTTATTGCCCGGCTCAGCAACAGAAGAATAATATCTTCAACAGCACACTGCAAATATGCAAATCACATTGTGCCATCATTCTCTTTAACTATTGTCATGAATACCCACATTGCATCAGACGAGTGTTGATTGCTATTTTTTTTATGTGAATATCAAGTGCAGGTTGTGTACCTAACTTTTAGATTTTTCCTGTCAGAGCTATTGGACTTACCAGCTTTGCTGAAATAGCTTAAAGAGAATGAAGCCATAGCAAAATGTTACTAAACCTGGCATGACTTTTAAATGTAAATAATTATAATAATACCATATGTGAAACTTCTGCACTTGTCACAAAAGTTCAGAATTTTCCCTTTGAGACAAGCATACTGCTTTTGATTTGATTTGCGCAGCTTTGCAGAGGCAGACTGAGGTCCAATAAGTGCTAATTTTCTTGTATTTATGCATCTGCTTGTATAATTTAATATACAAAAAATTATGCAATTATACGTAAAAATACTTCCATTATTTAGCTGCATTTTCTGGACACCCCTGCTTTTCAGATACATTTATAAAACCCACTGCTTCAAAGTTAATAATCACTGTTTAATTTATAGTTGTCCTAAAGCATTCTCCTGTAAAATTACATGAATTATATGACATGTCCTACAGACAGAGAAAGAGCTGCTTCATTGGAAGGAAATGTGCCTGCAGGAAGTATAGAAACCCTGGATCTCATTACTCTCTGGAATATCTTTCTCATCTGAATTATGTCTCTGGAAAATCATGGGAAATAATTAAGATACAATGGAGATCCAGAAAAGAAGCATTTCAGATCTTATCTCATACCAGGACATCTGAAGATTCTGGGAGGGTGGATGAAGTGAGGCTTTATCCAAGATGCTACAGGGATCTGTGTTTATAGATTCGACAGAGGCTTCTGTGATATTGTCAGAGCAGATCTCTCACAAAGAAAATCTGGGCAGTATCAAAGCAATGTCTAATATTTGTGTTCTTACTACACTTTTTGGCGTCCTCTTTCGTAACGCCATGTAGGCAATCCCTTAACGCTGGAATCAAGCTTCGGGGGGGGGGGGGGTCACACAATAATCTTATATGGAAAAGGATTCAATGGTAATAGGTATCTTGTGGGATGCAAGAACAAAGCAAGTTACTCTCTGCTGGGGAAAAAAACTGTTTGATCACAAGTATCTTTGCAAACCTTCTCCTCCTGAATGGGGTCTGCCAGTTTCTTTTGTGGTATTTTTCTTTAATTTATTTCCATTCCAGCCCATTCAATTCCAGGTCAGATAGCACACCTGTCTTATTAACAAGGGGTAAATGGAGTAATTGGGAGACCACTGTGTGGAGAGCTTTTTTCTCTCCATCATTATGCTGTCCAGTAGATCCATTAGAATTTTTATTGTGGAAGAATCTTTTATGCTTTCTCTTCAAAACCTGAAGGTCAGCCAAGGTTGTCCACAGCCGCTCTCTATGGTTTTGGCAAGGGAGGAAGATGTTCTTTTTAACTTTAGTTTCTATGTCATATTAATCAGTTTCTTGAGAGGAGGGGGCAGTGCATAACACTAATCTAGTGATGGTTTTTGGTTCTGGTTGGATAATGCTGATAACCACACTCATTGCTGCAATATTTATTTAATGGTGTGTGTCTGTATTGAATTATCCAGACACTGAGTCTGAGTGAAACGTTTGTTTTTTATGCTTTCAATTATATTCGCCATTAGAGACCTTTCTGCTAGGGATGAAAAGACTCTTTATATTGTTGTTGTTACTTATTAGATTGAATTTACTAAACATATAAAACAAAATGGTACATATACACATTGTTAATCGTAATTAATGTTTTTGGACTTTTTTACAGCTATAAAGGATATCATTTTAAGCCGAGATACTCTGTAGAGATAATGATGATGGCCTGTCATCAGTTCAGGCCATAATCTTATTCTGAGCTGCTAAGTGATGCTCTGTTTGTCAGAAGCAGTAACTCCACCCCCTTTACTCATCTTGATTTTTGTTTTTTTAGCGCACACTGGGAAACTATTTGTTTCTGCTGTATTTCTTTTTATAAAAGGGACTCGTTTTTCAATTTCGAAACAGGTCAGTTTCACAGAAAATGATCTATTAGGGAATATGGGTTATAGTAGTAAACTCCTAGAAACAGGGATTCTGGTGTGGCCCAGAATGTACAACATTCTGTTGAGACAGCAAAGTAAAGAGAATAGGTGTTTTCACCCTGAAGGCATAGCTGTATATCAATCTCTGCATTTTCATTGGTTTAAATACAAAGCTGTGGTTCAGATCATTGGCGTAAATTGCGGGGCGTCCAAACCGGCCAATAACACACCCACACCTTGTTAATCGTAGTGACTGTATTGAGACTTATTTACAGTTGGAAAAAAGTTCATTTTAAAGCAGAGTTACTCTATAATAACTAAACGGTGGAGACCTCAATGCCCCCCACCAGTGTTCAACCCAAAGTTATGGGTTGAGGTTTCAGTTTGAATGTTTTAATAGTTCATCCCTTGCAGGCAGTGTGTTGGGTATGATTCAGACACAGAAATATGCATGCATACAACGGTCCTATGACTTTTTCATTATTTACTGTATTGATTGCTTTTAGATCCTATTGTTAAGCTTCCTGGAGAGGAGAAGCTGCGCAGGAGAGCATACAGAATTTAAATTGTGCCTGAATTTCAGATTAACATTGAATGCAGCTCCACATTGTTTTCTTCTAGTTCCGATTTAGACTTGAGCTTTTTCGACTGAGTCATTATGATCACAATCCAGGCTATGGCTGCTTTGCTTCTTGAATGTAAAAATTCTGGAAAGATTCAAGTCACACATGTACTGTCATGTCTTACAAGCAATCTGCCTCCTGATCCGTGATGCAGCCCAGACCTTCTTCATCATGCATTTATTAAACACACCAGAGATTCGCATCCTGCTTAATCACATAAATACTGCCCTAGCCAAGCAGCTCTTTGGGTGTTTATCAGCATACGTATTTGACAGTTCTTGTGTTCTCACATTATCATTTGACATCATCTTACATTGTCAAAGTACAGTTACAATACTCAAGAACAGGAGTCAGTAAAAAATACCCAAATGTCATTCTTGCCCTGCCCCAAATATCACGTACGCAACAGCTGCATCCTTGCCAACAAGAACAATCTCGTGATTCATTACGTCCCACGTTAAGATACAATCTCCGTGTTCTTCATATTGAGAGACGCCCATTGTGAGGTGTTCCTAATTTCTTGTCTTTGTAAGCCATGAAAATCCCAATCTTTAGATCCTTTACGCAAGTACTAAGCACAATATTGACCAGCTTCTTGTCGATGAGAGCGACACAGTAGAAGGTAGCTTACTCCTATTTTATGACTTTGACTCGAAAGTCTTTGAACATCGTGTGTTAGTGCAGCGGTCTTCTTTCACATGCAGTGTGACTAGAGTGATGCGAGCAGCTCAGTGACTTAGAATATAAACCCCATCGAGTCATGTTCATATAGTGACTCTCAAACCTTTTAATTCCTTTAATTTTAAGTTGTTTGAAAGTGTGTTAGGTGGAATGGAACTAAATATCATATTATCAAACAGGAAATCACTGATGAAAAAGGCATTTTTTGCCAAAAAAGCAGCATTTCACATAAGTTTAATTAACATGATGTTTAACATTTATCCTTGAGACAATCAGGTGAACCTTGGAAGGATTTTCCAACAAACACCACTACTATACTCTAAGTGGTATCATGCTGAGCCACACACCACCCTAGTCAGTAATCTCTTCCCTATTGCAAAAGCCTGATGTTAGCACTGCACTGTTCTTACGAAAGTAGGTACGTGTGTTATGTACCTACCGCAAGAAGCTTTTGTAGATGTAAGCCATGGCCAATCAGAAGGCAGTGCAGGCTGGATGAATGGCAATATGGTTATTGGTGCTTTCTGCAGGACAGGTAGCTTTGTGGTTATCTTGAATTGCGGTGAGGATCATGTCGGCTGCTTTGATGGACGTCAGGGGGCAATCACCTCTCAGTGAATAGTACAGCTGGAATCGAGTAATTCAAAGGTGCATGTGGCCTGTGCTATTATGACTTGTTTTGTACTGCAGCTATTTCTTGTACAGTTTTCAATCTTCGGTCCATTTTCACTTTCTTTTCAGCTGAGTTTCCAGTTCAGTTTCATTTATGTTTAAACTCCAGTTATTTAATGTGCAATACGTTATAGTTTTTATGGATTTAGTTCATCTGGAAGTCACTAACTTCCAGGGTCCAGATGGAAATAAATTCAGTTTAGTCTACATTACTGACGTCTTGGGTCTGTCATTTATGGAAAAATGCATTGAATTTATTTTGCCTGAGACACCTCTGAAAGAGAAAAAAAAAAACCATTTCAAAAATGTATATGAGCAGGTTGATTATGGTGTTAAAGAACCTCCGTATGGCACTTTCTGTGCCATTTATAGATATTTCAGATATATGTGGATTTTTTTTATCTTTCGCAAATTGCTTGCACATATTCACTTGTCACAAACCTGGCAGTGCCGTAATGGAACAAAAGACATGTCACAGTAAAGTTCCCAACACTCAAGCGTTTCATTTCAGTCGACCTTGATCAGATTAAGTTAAAATTAGAATGAGCCAGTTATAGGGGTTTGTGTGGTTTTATGATGTGATGAAATAATGCTGACACCAGGTGATATAACTCAGGCTCTTACGATAGCTCCACAGCTCTTACGATAGCTCCACTGCTCTTACGATAGCTACACTACGTCATTTTCTCACTGAAACAGTTCCATATCTCATGGCTTTCCCCAAGCTGAGAGTTAGCATGACTTTCGCAAAGACAAAACGACAGCTCAAGTCAGTCACATGCCGGAAGTTTCGTTTGTGCTTCACCACAAAGGACACCCTAAACTATGCACAGACGATGTGGCCGTATTGTCACCAAGTGGAACATGGATATCAGAATAAGAAAAGTATTTTTCATGAACAGCAGGATGGTGTGAATGTTAAGATAATATAGAACAACAGAATGTGAGCCTCGTCAAAATACTGTTTGGGGAGGGTTTTGTCACCTGGTCCTTCATCAAGATGGAAGAGAGCTAATCCTGAAATTCAGTGCCTTTTCAGTACTTTTGTTTCAACCTTTGTGTGCAATATGCAGGGGGTGTGGGGTGTTGGAGGTGGTGGTAATTAATCCTTTTTATGTAAGAGAACAAAGCTTCGGGTTTTTTTTTTGTCTCTGCTCAACCTGTGTAGGGTTGCCATAGCAACCTTGGCAGTACAACAGCGAGCCCCATTTTGGCAGGCGGAGGACGGAGCGGGCGGGTACCACTGAGCTGGAAGCACAGGGCACGGTCAGGCCTAAATTACCGGTGCACTTCTGATCCGGGCTTGCGGCCTCTTTCATCCTCAGGGAGGGAGATAAATTGGTCAGCCATTCCGTTTCATGGAATTATTTGTTTTCGTTTAGTTCTTCACATGACAGTTTTTTCACCTCTCTTTTTTTGTTTAAATTTAAATTTTATTATTTTATGGCCCAATGCAGGTTAAGTGTCTTGTTAAAGGTTACAACACCAGGATTCTTCTCTGGACAGCCCTATACCGTCATTCTCTGTACCATTCATCGTTTTGCTAAAGCAGTCATCATAGTTCATTATTGGCACCTTCATAATGCATTATAATGCATTCATAAAGCATGGCTGTAACTATTTATTAAAACACATCCTACCCATTATTTATTATGCAATATGAATGTTCTATAATGCACTATAAATACCTTCATAATGGATTTTGGTACCTTATACTGACCATTAAATGCATTATGAAGGTATGTATAGTGCATTATAGATGAGAGCTTCATAGAGCATTCATAATGCATAATAATGATGTGTTATGCCTTTTAATAAATAATTATAGCCATGTTTGTAATGCTTTATGAATGCATTATAAGGCATTATGAATGTATCTATAATGCATTATTATGACTGCTTTAAGTAAAGTGTTAGCATTATTTGCTTTTTAATGCTGTTGAACTTGTGTATACCTCTTTTGTAAATAAAGGTGTTAAATGGAGGGAGAGTGTGGATGATTTAGCGGGTAGGAGACAAGTTTGGGCACATGTCAGACCAGTAATCATTCATAATTAATGATACGAATCAGGGATTTCTCTAGTCTTAAGGAAGAATGAGATTCACAAGAAAAGATGCAAAATCTCATGAGATATATTGTTTTAGGTTAATAATTTTAGTCGCTTGCAGTCAGTTGGTTAGAGTCAAAATGGATGTTCTGTTCTTCCAGTCTGTTAATTCTAGAGAGATTTAATAAAGTCCCTCTGTTTTCCAAGAATCTATCTGCCATTACAATTTTTTTCCATAAAAGACATAGCAATTAGGAGTCTGCTTTGTATCTCTGAACCTCGACAATAAACTGTATTTCAGGCATTGTTTTGCATTCTGCTCTGTGGGACTTCTGCTCTCAAGAATCAGGCGGCCATGGGCGGAACTATGATAAAATGCACAATTGTAAACCAATTATGAAGTGTGAATCAGAGTTAGTCACTAACTGGCAATGTTGGAAACAAGTAATGGAAACTTCAAATGGCTGCTTGGACCGAAAAATTCACTCACTGCAAATCATATTCCTTTTGCTTTTATTGCACAGTTTCATTGACAGTATGATTTACATGTAAGCATTTTAAATCCCCAACACCTAACGCAGAAGGTCAGGATTGAGACGGCGCTGTTATGAAGGAGTCCAGAAGCTAATGTGGAAGGTTACGATTGAGACGGCGCTGGTATGAAGGAGTCCAGAAGCTAATGTGGAAGGTCTGGATTGAGACGGCGCTGGTATGAAGGAGTCCAGAAGCTAACGCGGAAGGTCTGGATTGAGACGGCGCTGGTATGAAGGAGTCCAGAAGCTAGCGTAGAAGGTCAGGATTGAGACGGCGCTGGTATGAAGGAGTCCAGAAGCTAATGCGGAAGGTCTAGATTGAGACGGCGCTGGTAAGAAGGAGTCCAGAATCTAACGCAGAAGGTCAGAATTGGGACAGCGCTGGTATGAAGGAGTCCAGAAGCTAACGCGGAAGGTCAGGATTGAGATGGCGCTGATATGAAGGAGTCCAGAAGCAGTCTCCGAGATTTAAATCGATGCTGAACACTGTCATGTTGTGCTGCTGATTTAAAAATCTTTTAATATGTGTCAGGTATGAAACTCCTGACTGACCAAGTCAACTGAGATATTTATTGCTAATCAAATACTGGTATAGTATAAGTGAACTTACCGAACCTACGAACAAATGAAATCTATACTCAGTTATACACAGGGATTAATGGAATGACTCTCTTTGATGTCTGTCATCAAATATAGTACATTTGAAATGTAATATCCAAATAGAAGCCACAGTGTATAACGTGTTGTCAAAATAGAAAGCTGGCGAGTTTGTTAAACTTATTTTGAATATTTTTCAAAGGGGAAAATTTATTTTAAAGGATTCTGGAACTATAGCTGAAGATTATCCTCCTGGGCTGTGCACAATCAAGCACAAATTTTCCTGGCAAACTCTAAAAGATTCCTGTCTACTTAGTTTTTTTTACCCAGCTTTCAGGCTAATGGAGTTTTAGATTGTGCTTTAAAGCCCCAAAAGGTTGAGGGCCACTCTGCTGTTCACATTCTTCACCGTTAGTGCTAAGCAGAATTATTTTATGGGCACTAATGTCAGTGCTTTTAATGTAGTTTTTGCAGTGTCAGGCTCTGACAGGCAGTTGATTGAGTTTTCAGCCATGATGACCCACTGTTGCATGGTACAACGATCATTTTTACATGGAAACATTGTAATTTTAGTGGGGCAAATTAATTTCCAGAACCTTTGATATATTCTAATATATACATAGCAAGCAAGGGTTACCTCTTCATTGGATTTGGGAACAACCTATTTGAATGAGTTAAGAGATGCTAGAAGAGAGAAGAAGAATATAAAACTTGCATCAAAATGGCTTTAGTGGTCGATGAGCTGAAGCGCAGTCTTAGGGGAGGCCTTCAGTTGGCAAAGTGCTGCACTCCTTCAGTGAAATGTTCACCCAGCTGGAAGACCAGATATTTCTCAGCAGAAATGACCTTTTGCTGCAAAATCTTCATAGCGAACTACTCGTACATTTACCAAATGAAAAATATACTCAGTAACATCCACACCCTCGGAAAAGCTATTTGGATTCCAATAAAATTGCTTGTTCACAGCATCTTTATCTTGGGGGTGCTTAAATGGCAAACCACCCGCCGCCTTTGTCTCTGATAAAGGCAGATGGAGCCCTACCCATTTAGTTGTTTCATTTTCCCCGATTCTCCTTGTATGTTAGACAGGGGTATGTATGACAAACATTGCACTTAATTTAAAGGGCGCTCCGCTGGGCCCGTCAGGACGAGGTGCTGAGCTCAGTCATTTCCTGGCGGTTTAAATCCCATGAGACAGCACCTCTCTGCCCGGTCCTGTCACCTTTCCCTGCTGATGGAACACAATGTTTAAGTGAAAAATGGCACATTTAATTTCACATTCCTGTAGGAGAAGCCACACTTGCTCTGCAAGTTCTGCTTTCTGCTGCGCCCTGTCACATCTTCACAGAGAAGCATGCTTCATCTGGTGTAAAGTCACATTTCTCAATGTGGTCGTTCCTCCTATTAATTGTGAGAATGATGTTCCATCACTGTGCAGTATAATATGGGTGTAGAAATTGGAAATTAATACCTGTTATATGATCTGCAATTACATTTTTATTAATGCTTTTCAGTATACCAGTGGAAATTTTTGTCATAAATATTTCTTAACTTTGATTTCTTAAACCCTTATTAAATTCACTGTTTACAGCATTGTTTACAACCTTAGATGTCCTGTGATAGGCAGTATATTTGTTTTTTTTTTACTTATGTCTCACATCTCATTACTAATGCTATCCATCCAATTAATAATCTAGTACTCAGTCGAGGCAAATCTGTATCTTATCCTACAAGGCAGGATAGCAGCCCAGGTGTGATGCTGTTCCATCACAGTGCAGAAATGCAGCAGAACTTTGCACATTTTGGACCACACAGGATCCTAAGTCAGAATCTGTCTTTCTGGAAACAGTTTGTTGTTATATCCCATATTCCTCTAAGGATGTACATCCTCAGCAAAACTGAATTGTTTCTGGAAAGGGCAATTTGATTTTTTGAACCATAGCTAAAGCAAATAGCTTCCCAGTATGGTATGGGTGAGAACGGGCCCAGAAAAATGTGCCATGTTTTTGTTTGCACATTATAATTGGGCACAAAAAAACAATGAAAAGATTTTTCCCCGTAGAGATACAGAGGTTCTTGCGCACACACAGACACACTCACACTCACAGACACACAGACACACACAAACACAGACACACACACACACACACGATGGGCAATTTAGAGAAGCCAGTTCATCTAATTACATAAGGCAAACTCAGTACTCACCGTCAAGTAAGACTTTATTGTCACACCCACCGCATTCAGTAGCACGGTGTCCGGTAGCACGAAATAACATTCCCCAGGATTGTGGTGCTACATATTTACATAAAGTGCAGAGCTAGACAGGACAAGTGCAAAAAAATGGTATGACTACATTAACAAACGATGTAAACATAAGCAAAATTGGAACCAAACGTTGGAACTCATCACTCATGCCTCAGCATAGCTCATTCTTAAGTCAATATTGAGCATGATTTTGAGTGACTATAATTATGACCTCACTGTATGTGATGGATAGCCATCCTGGCTCCCTACATTTAGTGGAAGGACTCTGCTGCACTGTATCCATAAGTGTATGAGTATATATTGAAAATGGGTAACTCAGTGGTATAATTATATAAATAAATCTGATCTGGTCTGATGGGCCTTCCCACACAGTGGGGGGAGGACTGATTAGCATGGTAGCTAGCTAGTTTGGGACACACTGTACTCGTGACCCGACTAATGCGTGTCCCGCTTCACCAGGCCAGCTGATCTGCCGTGTCCCTACTGTGATCAAGCTCTGAACCCCTCCGCCCGCTAGTGCACTGTGTCGTCCAAACACGCTCTCACCAGCCGCCATCGCCGCCCACCGCGGTGAGGCCCCAGGCTCTGGTTTTCATTGACTGCCGAAATGGAAGATCAAACAACCTTGTAACAAAATCTGCGCGATATGACACTGCATCTACTGTGCGTGGCCCCAGGCCTCACAGCTGCCGGGACAACACTGAATCACACACGCCGCTGAGGTCACCTAAACTGAAGCAGGCCCCTGCTTTGTGGTACTCAGAAGGCAGCAGATGCTCGTAAATAGGACTCGGTTTTAAGAGTGCAATGTAAGGCTACTCGGCTTATATGGAGCGACTGAAGCTAAGATGAAGCAAAAGCAAGGACAGATGGTACTTCAGCCAAACCTGAGCAAAGGCAACATAAAGGATACAATCAGAGGTATCAAATACTTCGTTACTATACTTAAATAGGCTTTTTCCAGAGTTATAGTTTGGGTATTTCAAGCTGTTTTAGCTTTTACTTTCATTTAGGGACATGACTGAACCAATGCCATTATTGTTAGATAGATCCCAGATTAATCCAGATTAATGGAGCACTTTAGGTTAAGGACCTAACAGTGAAATCATTCTGCTGGCAAAGGGACATAAACCACCAACCTTCTGATTACAAACCCAGCATCCTACAGTAACTGGATGAGCCACAGACCAGGTTTAATTGTTTGGTTTTGGAACATGCATATCTGTATGTAATCATTTTTAATTATTTTTTTTACACCAATGTACATAGGTTTATAAATAGCTTCCTTATCACTAGTGTCCACACCTGCTGGCGTCCCCTCTCTGTGACAGTGACGCCATCGCCTACGGGGGTCTCACATCATGCACACGCTCAGACACACACAGGTACTGTGCATGCAGCCACAAGAACAGTGAAATCGAACCTCTAACCTCATTCTCGGGAATATGTGAGCACAAACAAATACACCGACACCATAGTCTTGGTGTGTCTTTAAAAGCGAAAGATATGTCTCTTGAGCAAAGACCCTAACCCTCAAAAAATGCTCCACGGATGCCACATAAATGGCTGATTCTGCTCTCTGACCCCCGGTGTCGCTCTCACCTGCATATGTGTGTGTCTTACAAGAGAACAAGAGGAGATATGAGAAAAGCAAAGAATTTCAATGTACCTGTACTCCCAGAGATGGCAAAAAACATTATGTCATTTCATTTCATTTTCCTCATCTGAACGACCAGCAGTCCCAGGAAATCTTTTGTAGCCCACAGTTGTGTTGGGATTGGGTATGGCCTACCTTTGTAAATGTATCATTTTACCACTTGACTATGGTGTTATCAGTGATGTTTTACTTCCATGGTCCTGTCACAGAGTCTAGAACCTGGCTGCTGAGAGCGCCAGCATGAGTTGACCCTTAGTGGAGTCATTGGCCCTTATACAAACTACTCTCCTGGCTCATTTGGCAGCTTTTCTCTTGCTTTGGCCGAAAACACACACCGGAGCCATGCACTGTGTGAGCGTTGTAGACTCAGAAGCACAACGGAGAGCATCACGGGACACTGTTAGCATTCTGGCATTAAAACTCTGATGTCATTGTCCTTCTTCATTAATATGACATCAGCAGAGATAAGGAAGGAGGCCACAGACTGTGGAATATGCACCCGTAAGCACTGTAAGTACACTCAGGGTTTGTCAGCATAGTGAAACAATGTTTTTAAAACAGCCCCTGTTCACTGGTAGCTCCCCAAGCAGGTAGAAGAGTCCAAGCGTCCTTCCGATGCCAAAATCACCTCTCAGGGTTCCAATTATGAGGTGATTTGTGGCTTAAGTAAGTGGCCTTTGGGTATAATAGATCTGTGTACAGCCCATTTTGCTCCACGCCGCCTAACAGTGTCTGGCTGCTCCATCAGCCCCTGTCAGCCGGCAGAATGAGAGCGGCCAGCGTCCGCACACGGGGCCCCAACTTGGAGGGCCCATAAGGCAGCGCCGCCGTCCAAGTTCTCCACTCCCCGAGGACACTGAAGGCAGTCCGATCATTCCCCCCACCTGGTGTTACTGCCCAGACGCAGGACGCCGCAGGGCAAACCGTTGCTTACCAGCCTCTGGGCCTGAAAGACTCTGCGCGAACCAAAGCTATCAGCTATTTAGGTTCCAGGTGATAAACTTCCCTGTTATTATTTTCCTTCCCCAGTGGGCTCTGTAAGGACTTCTCTCCTTAGCATTTCTGTACTTTCCTTACGTACATTGGCCACTTGGGTGAGCGTTTTATTATGATAAACGCTAATGTAATTTCCTGAGAACCATGAAGGCTAACAGTTAGCATAAGCTGCACTTGAATGCTCTGCTCATCATTCATCTGCCTTTCTCCTTCCACGGATGCATTTGGGGCACAAAACACATACTCTCTTTCCCTGTGTATGCCTCTGCGGGACCCCCGGGGTTCCTTTGGTCCGCAGACACCATCATTCAGAAGCTTCTGTTTTGTTACTTGGAACTGGGATTGAGAAAAGCAAGAAGCTGCTCTTGTCTCTATGAATGAAAAGTATAAAGGAGGCGGGTTTCAATGGGAAAAGCATCAAAAATGAAGAACGTTCGATTGCATTTCCTTTAAAGCAGCCAGAAACTTTACAATATTGCTCAGTTCTCACAAAGGTCAGTGTTTGTTCCGTCATCATCCGTAGTTGTTATGCAATAATCAAGGCCTGGTAGCACCGGGTGTTTGGAAATATGCTGAACTGGGCAGTTAGTACGTTCTCTGCTTTTAAATCTCAGCAGTTTGTGCCTTCTCTACCGTTTTGTTGTGTTTTATCTGCCCTTCCGTTGCAGGTTAATCACTAGAAGCCGGCTGTGCCATTCTCCTCTAAGGGAACAGGGGATTATTCGTTTGAGTCTTGGGAGAATTCCAGTGAGCATGATTTAGGGGGCATGCGTGTCAGCTAGCCGCTTTCTGACCCCGTAGGTGTGTCAGAGTGGTGGCGACTCGGTGCTAATATTTTGACAGCTGGTACTCCTGCAGTATGACAAATCCTGCTGCCCTCACACATAGTGCTAAGGAAAAAGGTCAGAGGTTGGTGGAAACTCGTCACCATTACGCAGGCAGTTTTGCGACCGGTATCTGCAAGACGGTTGGCAAGGCCTGGTCCGCTGGCCTGGCCAGCTCAAACAGCAGCTCTGTGGGATTACGGGCAGCAATCATAGCTCAGGGTCTTCTGCTGCCTCCATTCTGTTGCTAGTAATAGAGTAGCCTCATAAGCCAAAGCTGGAGGAGCTCTGCCAATCCCCAGGCAGGATTTGGGAGGTTGTGTGTCTGGCGGCTTTTGTTCTCAGCTTCTCCGAAACGCAAAACAAGCACACGCCAATGATCCCGAATAGCCATTTAGTGGTTTACGTTGGTAATGAGTTGTAAACATGCGGATTAATTGAAAATATGGAGTATTGTTTTTTTTTTCCTACTCAGAGAGTGTAATGAGAGACGGAGACATACAGAAAATCCTTTTATCTGTGCTGCAAGTCACACATCCACCAATGATGGTTACGCAACACACACAAACCTGCTGGATGAGAGCCAAAGTCAGGAGAGGATTTTAATTGCCGCTCCAAATTTCAGAATAACCGTCTGGGTTATTTATTAATTTATCTATTCACGCTCCCTTTTTGTAAAATCTTGCTGTGCGTACCAGGGATATTGCTGCGTGCTCCGGATTTGTCCTGCCACATTCAGTCTTGCCCAACATATAAACCCAAACATGATGCAAGTGACACGTCGTAGCACATTGTGCCCCAAGCAGACAAAATAAACAAAGCAGATATACGTCGTAATGTGGCCGCTAAGATTGCAGCCACCAAATAGCCTTCCTTCTGGTGCTGTGACAACACCCCGGGCATCTGATGTTTTCTGAAATTGCTCACGTAACAGCAAAAGAACCAACATCTCAAACTGTTTACCCACTTAAGTCCTGGCGCAGTGTGATAAGTAACTCCTCTTCTGTAAATATCCAGACAAAAAAATAAACCTGTAGTGTAATAGCATCATATATGAAGTACCTCAGTCAATATTCACCCATCCATTGGCCTGAATGGCAGATTATACTTTTTTGCCTTATTCATTTACATATAAATGGCTTATTTAGCAGTAACCAAAGGCAGAAATTAATTCCATGCGGTGAGCGGAACGTTTTATTTTTGAAATATCCAGTTTTATAGTCTTGCGGCTGCCATGTAATGACAGTAAATGCACGCTAACGACCGCAGCCGAGATTTTGATGACTGTGGCTTGAATGGAACAATCTGTCCTTAATCCCAGTTAGATACTCAGATCCCGGGCTCAAACATGGCTTCGCCGTCCAGGAAGCAGCGAAAAGGGAAGCGGATGCTTCATTTAGCGTGAGCAGTTTTGCATATTGTAACTAATAAGGGGACGGGGGGACTGTCGCCAGCGGCTTTGCTGGAAATCTCTGGTAATTCCTCGTGAGCCGGAGCATTACAGTTTCCGCTCTCTGGCGCACGATTAGCTGCCTCCTGGTAAGTTTAGTTGGGCGAGGCCTACCCCTGCGGCTGTGAGGCTCCTGCAGCTGCAAGGCCTACCCCTGCAGCTACGAGGCCCATGCGGCTGCGAGGCCTATCCCTGCGGCTGTGACGCCCCTGCGGTTGTGAGGCCCCTGCGGTTGTGAGGTCTACCCCTGCGGAAGTGAGACCCCTGTGGTTGCAAATCCTACCCCTGGGGCTACGAGGCCTACCCCTGCGCTAAGAGGCCTACCCCTGTGGCTGCGAGGCCTACCCCTGTGGCTGCGAGGCCTACCCCTGCACTAAGAGGCCTACCCCTGCAGCTACAAGGCCTACCCCTGTGCTAAGAGGCCTACCCCTGTGGCTGCGCCATGGTTTCGCCACAGATTTTTCACAGATTCACATGCTCTTTGGAAATGTGTGCAGATGCTGAGACAGAAAGCCCCCTAACTAACTAAATGTTTGATGTTTTGTGTCAGCTTTCTAAGTGTATTGCATTCCCATTAAGATTCCGCCTCTTATAATGTCATAATATATGGCTGCACTTCCATACACACATAGCGGAGGTTTTAGTAAAATGGCATAATGAATGAAAATTAGGATTTTTTTTATATTTTTCTGTGCTTTCCTGTACTGTTTGACAAATGCTTCATTAGTTATAGTAGTAATGGCAGTTTTTTGGCCACATTTGGAGGAAGTGTGGCTGATGTAAATCTTCTAGATGCTAAGTATCAGCTTCAGGTATTAAAAAATGTTGATTTGGAGTGCTTCTTAAAATAGTTAGACGGTGACATACTTTGGTTAGGGCCAGTAATACTGGTCTTCTGCGTGCTGGAGCCAAGACCTCTAATGAGATATAAAATCATTTGCACTTCTGGCTTCATTTTTTTGTACTCTATTAGTGAAACAAGAACCCATTAGTGAATTGGACCAATGATGAATTATCTGGTGAAAGTAGATAGTGAACTCAAGGTGTTACCCCGGGTGGTAACAGGGCATGATGAAGCACTCATCTTTACTTACACTGGAATTTTAGTACTAGGAGGGAATGTTTTAGTTCCATGACATTTTACTCTGGAGGTATTAAGAAATAAAATGTATAGATGTATTAATCCGTGGATGCAGCTGCTTTCAGCCATCACTGTAAAGTGAAAACAGCAGCGAATAACTTTATGCCTCTCTGACAGCTAAAAACAGCAGTTGATGTTGCTAGGCAACCTTATGCTACATTCAGCAGCAAGGAACTCCCTATATCATCTGTGGAAGAATAAAAATCATTTGTTTACTTTTGTGGATTTAGTTTGGTGTCCAAATGATGCTGCAAAGCAGTGACTGATTGCTGTGATGATAATAGCATATGCAGAAAAATAACAGAATACATGACTCCTCTCGTGATGATAATATAGCGGCACTAATTCCTGTAACTATGGATATGCATGCGAAAAAAGTGCCCATACATAGGAATGAGTAATGACCTAAATATAGGGATCAAGTTATTTCTCATTGTGCAATATTTTACATACAGTGAAGAAAAATAATCATTACACAAAGTAGTTTAAACCTGTAAGCAAGTAAGTATGATAGAATGACAGAGGTATATATGTTTGGGCCTACATGATTTAGGTTATATGTTTGGGCCTACATGTTTTAGGTTATATAAAAACTGAAGTCTGAAAGTCTAAAACCGAACACATACAGTTCCCTCCAAAAGTATTGGAACATTGTGGCCAGTTCCTTTACTTTTGCTGCATACTGAAAGCATTTGGGTTTGACATCAAAAGATGAATATCAGACAAGAGATCAGCAATTCAGATTTTATTTTCAGGTATTCACATGTATATATGTTAAACAACTTAGAAGATATCATCGTTCGCAATGGAACACCACGTTTTTGGTCGAGGAAAATTATTGAAACATGTGACCGCCAGGTATTTTTTGTTGCACACGTGTGTCCAGTTACACTGATTCCTCAAACAATAAATAGCACAGAATGTCTACTGTCAGTTTCAGATTTTGGTTTTGCCTTTGCAGAGTGCATTCATAGTTAAAAAGGTGTAACCAACATGAAGACCAGAGAGCTGTCTAAGCAAATCTGAATCTGAGAGAAGATGCAAAATCCATCAGAGCCATTGAGCCTCAAACATTGAGCATAGCCACTGAAACAATTTGGAATGTCCTGAAGAGGAAAGAAGACACTGGTGTATTGGGCAACAGACGTCGAACCAGTAGACCAAGGAGAACATCAGCAGTTGATGACAGAAACCTCCTGAGAACTGTAAAGAAAAACCATAAAACAACTGTCAGTGACATCACCAATAGCCTCCAGAGTGCAGGAGTGAAGGTAACACAATCCACCGTTCACAGAAGACTTCAGGAACAAAAGAACAGAGGCTACACTAGAAGATGCAAACCACTTATTAGCAATAAGAAGACCAGGTTGGAATTTGCCAAAGGGTAGAGACAAGACTCAAACATGCTGGGACAAAGGTTTATGGACTGATGAGACAAAGATTAACCTTTACCAAAGTAATGGAAAGGCTAAAGTGTGGGAAAAGATGGGATCTTCTCATGATCCCAGGCACACAAGATCTTCTGAAGTGTGAAACACTTCGGAGGTAATGTTGTGGCTTGGGCCTGCATGGCTTCTTCTGGGACAAGCTCATTGATCTTCACTGATGATGTAACACATGATGGCAGCAGCAAAATGACCTCAGATGTCTACAGTTTACAGTTGTCTGCCAGTTTAAAGACAGATGCAACTGAACTGATTGGGAGATGGTTCATCACGCAGCAAGACAATGGCCAAAAACACACTGCCAAAACAACCAAGGAGTTCAGTCTTAAACCCTATTGAGCATTTTACCTGCTAAAGAGGAGACCGAAGGCCGAAACCCCCCAAAACAAACATCTGAAAGAGGCTGCAGTGGAAGTATCCGAAACCATCACAGAAGAAGAATGGAAATGTTTGGTGATGTCACTGGGTCACAGGCTTGATGCAGTTATTGCAAGCAAAGGATTTACAACTATAAATATTAAGTGTTGTTCACCTTAATCTATTTGTTCCTATACTTTTGCTCACCTAAAAATTTGGTGATGAGATCTTCTAAGTTGTTTAACATATTTTGATGTACAAATCTGAAAAAAAACTGAATTACTGATCTCTTGCCTCATATTCAACTTTTGATGTCAAACCCAAGTGCTTTCAGTGTACAGCAAAAATAAAGGAACTGGCCTCACTGTTCCAAAACATTCGGAGGGACACTGTATGATTATTTAAATAGTTATGCTACAATAACATGCAGCATTCTGCATGCCTATATTAGGTTTAAGATAAAAAATATTTTTGTGGTACAGTGGATAAAAAGTACAGTGGCAGGGTATTTTTCTGGGCAGGAGTTAGAAAGTGTGTGCGTGAGTGGGAATGCTTGTCCTCCATGATGCCCCACCTGATGTTTTTCTCCAATCAGAAGGCAAAGGGAGGCTCCTTGGCCCCGCCCAGTCCATCCCCTGCTCCTGATTGCTCGCTGTGCTAGCAGCCAGACCACAGTGCATTTAACTGAGCCTACTACACAACATCCTCATTTTAATGGAAATTAAGGCATTGAGGCAGCTTAACGGACTGCAGTTGTACGGTTAGGACAGAGGTCAGCTTGGCCCGGTTCAAGGCAGGAAGGTCCAATAGCAGCGCCAGCTTACTTCTGCTACCCTTCAGTCTTTGAGATTTCCCTCTTTCACCTCCTCCGTACCGGAAATATGATTTAAACGACACAAAGTCAATTTGGTTAAGTGCCGCAATAAGGTAGCCCGTGTCACCGAGAGCATTAAAATCGGCACTTTTTGACAGGGGCTCTGGCGAAGGTTTATGGGCTCGCTCGGCGTCTTGTAGTCACGGCACGGCGCCTCAGATAACTCACGGGTATGTCTGACAGCCTCCCGCCCCTGCACCGCGCCGCGGTCATTTGGAATGCAAATACTGCCTCCGTGATTGAAGGAGGCGTCAGTCACTGCGACCACAGACCCGTTACCTGCAAGGTTAGGAAACTAATAAGATGAGATCTCAGGAAGAGCCCATCAATAGGCGCACAATGCTGCTATGCTGGCTGTCCTGCGCAGGCATGGTGGGCACATACAAATACGCACAAACATCACTTGCTCATTGACCATGACTGCTCTCTGTTCACGAAATATCCACAATAGGTATATAAAAACTCAAAAGGGAAACAAACTTCAAGTGAAAAGTATTTCATTGATTTGGTTACATAAATGTGACCTTCACTCAAACTTATCTTTCCTCTTTTTGTTTTACTTCAATCAGCCATACCTTCAGTCCAAGCGGATGTTGATTCAGCGTGGAGCTTTATATCTGAAATGAAAGCATGCTCTTCCATGTCCCCTATAAATGTTTTTCAGTCTGGGACCGTAATTTACCTTCTGCTTATTCTGTTTCCCCGATAGCACCGGCTGTAATTTATGGAATAATTTTAATTAAATGGATTGTGAAGGCCTAAGTGTCTTGGTTTTAAGACGTGCCATTTTTTAGGTGCCACAAGGTTATCTGGGTTCTAAAACTCCATCCACAAAGCACACACATAAACCTGAGTCTATAAAGTTGTAAAGCTCCAGGGCTGAGGCTGTGTGTTAGCTGAATTAAGTTGGCATGGGGAATTTGGATTATGTAAAAAAAAAATCCAGGGAGAAGAGCTTCACTTCTTCTAGTGGAGAGATGAAAAATACAGGTAAAGGAAATTATATTAAGAATTAAAATGGTCCCTGTCCACTTTGTAATTCAACTACCCAGCTTAACCTTTACCATAGTATTCTTTGCCTTGTTATTGTCAATAAATCCTCTATTTAAAAATGGTGAGAGAGTGAAGAATAGGGAAGGTAAGAGTGTTTCTTGAGTCAACTGTTAAGATTTCTTCTGGGACATCCCAGAATGTTAATAGTATGGATGTAGACCCAGGAACCCAAAGGGACATTGAAACATTCTACACAGCAAGACACTTATTTTCACTCTTTTTGATTAAAGGTTCACCTTGCAGTTACTTTGTCCCTCATATATCTTTGTTTAAAACTTCAAAAGTAATTTGAAACTTATAACAGTGACATCAAAGCCTGCCAAGAGCATCAGAACATGCTCCAGGAAAGCCAGGGCGGCAGTGATGAGTAGTAATGACTTAGACAGGAAGGTGATAGGTCATTTCCCTCCGGGACTGGTCTTAGTGTAGAGTCTGTATGGCACCAGCTGTCCAATCAGAGATTCTCCATTGGGTTCTACTTTATTTAAATAGCCCCCAAAGGCAAGGTGGTGTGTTGCTGACCCAGAAAAGTGTCCCTTCTGGACTGTCTTCTTGTGCTGAAAGACTAGTGTTCAGTCCATTACCATGCATAGCAAGTCAAGGAACTGTTCTTGAGTGTAGATGTACTGCATTTCCTTATCACCCCGCCTTACAGTAATACTGCTTCTACGAGATTTCAAGCCCAATCAAGGTTCACAACATGTAAAAGGCATCAATGAACATTCCCTTCAGCTCTTCAGGGATGCTGTCAGCAACCTCATTTGAGGCTTTCTGCCCACGAAGGTACGACCCAGCAGCCCTTTGCCAGATGACCTCCTACATGATCCCATGACATCTCATTTGATCTATATTTTCAACACAGCTTTGAGAAGACTCCCTACCCAATACCTGTGTTTAGGGGGACAAATGAAACGTATATGGACTGTCTTGTCATGATTTGCAGATGACTGACAAACCATAATGCATGGTTCTGGATCACATGGTGGGTGATGTGGAACCGAGTTCTGCAGGCTTACACAATGATGCATTCTTGCAAAGATTTGTGATCTGTGGTCACAGTAGATAAGGTCCATTTCTCATCTTCATCCTCCTGCAAAAGGGCGGTGTGGTGGGTGAAAATATTCTAGGCAAGCATTGTGTCTGTAAAGTAGGATGTCTGTGTTATCAGTGGACAACCGACCAGAACAATTACAGGACAATATTCCATCTCTTTATGAGGAATATGAGAGCAACATTCAGTTTTGTGCAACTTTTTAAATTGATACAGCTGCCTCCTTTGCTGTGTCCTCAGCTGTCTCTCTCCATCTGTCGTTTTTTGCAGCTGTTCTGTCCCCAGCTGTCTGTCTCCCTGTATGTCTGTTTTCCCAGCTGTCTGTCTCCCTGTATGTCTGTTTTCCCAGCTGTCTGT
>JABFEB020000035.1:13612624-13637279 GCA_019775895.2 Stomatorhinus ivindoensis | reverse complement strand
TGTCTGTCTCCCTGTATGTCTGTTTTCCCAGCTGTCTGTCTCCCTGTATGTCTGTTTTCCCAGCTGTCTGTCTCCCTATATGTCTGTTTTCCCAGCTGTCTGTCTCCCTGTATGTCTGTTTTCCCAGCTGTCTGTCTCTCTCACTTCCTGTGGGGAGATTCTACACAGAAGATATTCACGCACAGCACATCCTACCAGAGGACCGACTCCAGATAAGAACTACTCATTACATATAGCATATCATATCTACAGTCAAAATTACCATGTGAAGTATGTCAACTTATATGCAATCAGTACTGGAAATTCCCTAGGAACTGATACTGTCCTTCCTTAATAGCATATATTAATGATGATAAATATTTCAGGCTAGTCTACTTTTAGTCTTTAAACTTAGACTCAAAACTTTGACGTATTATGTCTACTCAGATCAGCTTGGAAGCCTTGCATGTACGATTTTTGAATATGTCACTGATAATAAAGCATTTGCTCTTGTGATTTGTGACCCCTGCCCTTCAACGTGACGCTTCCTTGAAATATCAACGTAAGGGTGACTGGAGAACTTCGTAAATGTCAGGCAGTGAACCGCAATCAATGAGGCGGTTTTGGTCACAATTTTGCCTCTGTGCATGCGGGCCTGATTTGAAAACTCTTACGACAGTATTGATTACTGTCTGGGCCCACAAATCTATGTGTGAATTACGGTATTGTAACCTTGTGAAGGAATGGCCTGGGAGATAACTGTGTGCGTGCATGTGTGTGTGTGTGTGTCTCTTGGGCGAATATTGCAGAGAAGGCATCTCTCTGGCCAAATACATTTTTCAGCTCCATTACGTTTCATTATTTATTTGCTTAGTAGTTTCTTATCGGAAGCTTTTAACATAATGCACAAATGTCTGACTGTTCATTTATGGGGCTAGATGTTCTGTTGAAACCGTTCAGGTTAAGTACCTTGCTGACGGGCTCAGCCGTTTTCCCCCTCGGAGACATGAACGTCCACCGCTTAATTTATAAACCTTGTTTTAAATGCTGGGAAAATGAGCTATTTTCCAATTCTGTCATAATTAATTGAATAGTATTGTATAGATTATGTTCACATGGGGCTGAACCCGGGGCTGAAATAAATAGGACTGAAACACAATTAGTTCAGCGTGGCCAAATAAGTAGCCCAGTCTGTCAGGCTAGGCAGAATGCAGCTGCTCTTCTCTCAACTCAGCTGGAGTAAGTGAGGTTATTCTGTAATGAATGACTCATTCTGGTGCCTCTAACTCACAGGTGGCAAGTTTTTGTTTGTTTTTATATATATATATATCTCTCTCTCTCTCGCTTCCCTTCGCTCCCTCTTTCAATATACACGCATGTCTGTATGCATGTATTATGTTTTATATATATATATATATATATATATATATACATGTGATGTGTGTTTGTTTACATTGTTAGAGATTTTCGCAGTCCTCATTATGCCTGGCAGTAAGAAACTGGACAAAGAAGACCTTGATTTCCAAAGGAGGCTCTATTATGGTTCAGATGCAACTGATTGTTTTGAAAGCGCGATTCTGGCCTTAAACGGGAGGATCCCCCTGTGCGCAGCAGCTACTGCCTCACCGTCCAGCCCATGCAGCTTCACTGAGCCTCAACATAACTGTAATAAAATGTATTTAATTCCTATATTTTATTTTATATTATATGTTTAGAGCAGTAATTTATAACCCCCACCCCCAGTTTGCCGGATTTTTAATTGTAATTCTTGTCCCTTGCGATCGCCGTGGTATTTAAATGTCTTCTGAATGCTCTTTCATTCAGGACTGAGGACATCCCACCTCAGGCGTATTGATTTCAATAAAGAGGATGGGGGACAACTAGGGTGAGGGGGGTAGGGGGGGTGCTGGTTAGGCTTAGGTGGTATTACGGTAATACAGCATATTGGGGTATTTTCATTTGAAATTATCTCCCAGCTGCAGCTCGACAAATTGTGTCAGGTTGATACCGAAATAGTGTTTGCTTTTTAAAATAGCAGCAGGAGACCAAATACCACAATAGAAAGTCGGGACATTTTGACGGCACTAATGACAATGACTTCCAGGACATGGCGGATCATCTGCAGGTGTCAGGGAGCTGCTGTCACCTTGTGGGGGAGCCCCAGAACTTCTGGGAGAGCTGGGATGTCTGCAGTTCGGTACTGTGACCAGAGAGACGTGGTGCAAAGGAGTGAGTGAGACATGTGCACTTA
Organism: Stomatorhinus ivindoensis; assembly: GCA_019775895.2. Taxonomy (NCBI): domain Eukaryota; kingdom Metazoa; phylum Chordata; class Actinopteri; order Osteoglossiformes; family Mormyridae; genus Stomatorhinus; species Stomatorhinus ivindoensis. The sequence goes on along the minus strand of JABFEB020000035.1, from coordinate 13,635,049 downwards.
CATTAAAACGTTATCCTGATCATAAAGGGGTGTCAATATCCGTACTTGACTGTACTTGTGTTCTCACTTACCTGTTTGACATCATCTTCCGTTGCCAAACACTAGTTCCAATACTTAGAACAGAAGTGCAGAGGGTGACGTTCTTGCTCCACCCCACACATCAAGGATGCATCTGTTGCATCCTCGCCAAACGAGACCGATCCCATGATTGATTGCATCCCAAGTTCATTCTTGGGTAGGCAAATTAGCGAGACACGGTCTTGCCAAGAACACAGGGACACTCTTTGTGTTCCTCGCCGTCGAGGCGCTCCTCAGGGGTCGCTTTTGTCCCTCCCCAAATATCAAGGACACATTGGTTGTATTTTTATTAGCGAGGCAAAATACGAAGACCATTCATGCCAAGAACAAAAGTACAACCTAACGTTCCTGGTGCTGATTATCACCTGCTGGTCGGATCTACTTCCAGACGTCCCTCTATTTTTCCCCTGGTTGAATGATCATGGTTCAGTTACGTCACTCAATGGAGCTACCATGTTGTTCCAATTTTTAAGAGTTGCTGAGGCTTGTGCATGACACTCATCCAGACCAGCCCTATGACACACGCTGCGGCACTGCCACGTATGAACCAGCCCTTAGGATTACAATAAATCCTGGTGACCAAGCTGTGTGATGTTCAGAAATAGCACCCACACTAACAACGGCTTCAGCACTGCTATTTACTAAATGAATTAACCAATTTTGATTCAATAATTATTAATATTGTTGCTTTGGTTTTGCCATTTAATTCCCTTCTTGGAAAATAAGAAGGGGAAAGAAATGTAAAAAACAAAGTAAAAATCAACCGGATTAGACAGTTATGACATATTGCATGTGCACGTAGAAATGAAGCCAGCAGGAAGCACCTGCCAGTCCGTCTTCTTCATCATTCTAGATAAGCTCTTTAATAAGAAATATCACTTAGAGAGCAATCATTCTCACATCTGGATTTCTAAAAAAAGAATTTGGCTCCTTCCTTTATAGCAAGTCCTGCGAGCTCTGGAAAGCTCTACAGTGGCCCCATGTGGAACAGTACCACGCATAACTTTAGTGCTTCAGCAGATCGGGAAATGAATATGGGTGTACAGTATCCAGGTCTGCCGCTTGCACAGCCATAACTCATGTGTCCCGTCTGCAAATCGACTGAATCTTCACCTTCACGCCACACACACATCACACTACCTGCTCTTATTACTCTACCATGTATCTAAAATTATGCAATATTGAAATTTAGAATAATTATATGTTGCTTTACTTAGGAATCTTTATTGAAGTTGGAATATTGTTATAAGTAATTGCATGAGAACGTGACCAAACCCCCCCCGCCCCCCACACACACTAAATTCCCATTTCTGCGGTGAAGCATCTGATGGTACCGTGTTGTTTTATCAGTCCCAGGTGCTGTCATGAGATGATTAATTGGATTCCAATGCAACTGCCGTGTAACTGTGACTGTGCCAGAGGCCGAATCCTAATCCTCCATCTCTGGCCGGCAGTGTCGGGGGCGTCTGATGTGTTTGATGGTGACAAGTCGCGTCTTCCCCTTTTATCCCCGCCATCTGACAGATCGCTGCATACCACCGTGCTTCCGTGCTGATGCCCACATCCTGCCTATATGTCATTGCACCTTAAGAGCTCATTTGGGAATTTGTACATGGTAAACACCGGATAAGCATTAGATGTGTTGAGAGGGTATAGTTCAGCCTCAGAAGGGCCAGTCGCACCGTGCATTTGGATTTGTGAAACTCCGTGTGGGTGCACAGCTTGTGTGTGTGTGTGTACGCGCGCATGCATGCATGTGTGTGTATGTGTGTGTGTGTGTGTTTCTTAGGTTTAGATCCTATGAGTGAATGTGATCTTTATTTACTATGGTAATTTTCCCTTGTTTTCTAATAAGCTTCTACTGCATCATGGTAAATCCAAATGAAAATCCCATGACAGCTTTATGTCATAAGTAATAATTATGTATGTGGTTGTAAATCATACTGATTGGTATGTATATAGCATTCCAGAATGATGTGTGTGTGGTCGTGTGTATGTATACAGTATAGTACAGTTAGTAATATATATGTATACAGTACTATAATGAATATTGTAAGATTTATGTACTAATCAGGAAGTACAGTATTACAAGTACGGTAATGAGTATGTATTTAATACTTGAGTATACACTCCAGGACAAGAAAATGGGGCAAACCCTAAATACCTAAAATTAAGCTTTGGCCCATTTTTTTGGCCAAGGAGTGTATATACTAAACTGTTCGTCGTGCAGGAAAATACAGCTGCCAATCACGCTGTACCCTGCCAGTCACGGGAAGACAGGTCTATTAGGCTGTGCATTGCTGTGCTTCAGTCGGGGGGAGTGGCCGACCCGGATGCAAAGACGGGCTGCTCTGGAATGGGGGTTTGGGCATGGGTTCCAGATTGTGTATGCAGACTAGTATAGTTGTTATAATGCCAATAATCAGTTATTTTGCTTAGTGAAACATAGCACATCACAGTACTGTAACAATAGTGCATCCATTGTAATAAGTATATGGCAAGCATATTTGTGACTGTATGTGTGAGTAAGGCCTGGCCTCCCTCACTCTGACGTCCCCCTTTTCCACGGACCTGCTCTGCCGTGTCCAGGACCTGCTCTGCCGTGTCCAGGACCTGCTTGGTGTCGCTCCACTGCCCTTGACCATTTTGTATCTTACTGTCAGGCTGCACCTGACATCTCCAGCGATGGCAAGAATCCACACGGCAAATAGATGCTGTTTTTTTCTCTTTTTTTGATCAAAGTGACATTGCTATGGCTGCGGATTACCCCATTTTACTCAGAAAGGGCCAGAATTTGTCCATCCTGGGGGAGTCAGTCTAGTATGTAGCAGGCATTCGTGTTGTACTTATGGGAACATGCACAGTCAATGTTTATATTTACATTTTTCATCCATTCGTACATCTTCTGTGTGACTGTATGCCAGACCCATTGCGGAGCTTAGACACAACATCACGGGCGATTTTGGAATATCCGTGTGCCTGACGGCATGCTTTATTTAGGTCAGTACTTCCCAGCCCAGTCCTCAGGGACCCACACGCAATCCATGTTTATGCTTCCTCTCCTGGGAGCTGGGAAGGAGCAAAAATGTAGACCGACTGTGGGTCCCTTTTAGGTCTACGGGAGGAAACAGCGGTCTGCAGAGGAAACCAAGAAGGACGTACAAACTGCACACATGCCGGGTTGCAAGTGGTATTGCAGCCCTGGACGGTGAAAGGCTGCAGCATTACCGGCTGAGCTGCTGCTACATTCATGTCTCATTGTCATTTAATCTTGTCATTTAAGCCAGTAACTTTTATTGCTGTTTTCCAGTGACATGGTGGGTAGAGAAGCTGGTGCTCGTGTTGCAGTGCTGAGCCTCAGCAGGAACTGACTCGTGTAACACTGGGCTTCTGTGTTCCTGATGATCCATTGAACTGAGGGCTACACAGGGCACCAATTTTTTATGTTACACTGCACTATATGTTACACTGCAATAGGTCTTCATGTGCCATTGAACTAAACATTGAAAGTATTTCCTGTGTTAAATGAAAATTGTATTGCTATATGTGTCTCATGTACAGTATCTGTACATGCACGTTAATTTTTAATTTTTGTGTTAATCTGTGTTTAGCAGAAGAATGTGTAGATTTTCACTGCGTAGTGGAACTGCCAGTTTTCTGTGCACATGACAAATAAACTCTTCAGTTTTGAATCTTGAAATCCAAAATGCCTGAGCCTTCGTAGAGCTGTCCATGGTTTTGAATTCACAAGGCTTAGCGGCCGGGTGTGGATCTATCCGTGGTGCTGAAATAACAATGTTTGCTTCAGTGTAAAAACCCATCCATGTTGCAATCCAATACCTTTGGCTCATTTCTTCTGAATGTAACTGCCCATGTTACTGAATTCATGTGCCAAAACCGTTGATTACTGAACTTATAAGAAATCCAAATGCAATTTCTCCAAGTCTAAGACTTATGTGAAATGATTAACATATGTGGAATGAATTCATGTATGTGAAATGAATGCCGTTTTCTTATTGCAAAAACCCCTGCTTAAAAGCCCAGAAAATGTAAATACCTTTTGGAAAATCAAACCTTAGTTACAAATCTCTTTTGGGATGATTGCATCGTACTCTGGTTGGGGCAAAATTCCTGCCCATTTGGAAATGGTTACCATGCTGCAGATCGCCATTTTCATGCCAGATGAATAATGCATGAATAGTGCAGCTGACGGGATGGTGCAGGGAAATTAATGGTGACCTGAATGTGCCAAAGTGAGCTTCTGGGTGATGAGCAGCCATTGACGGGGGTGGGGGTGTCTCTCGCTAGTTTCTGTTGAAGTTGGAGACACCAGTGTCTGGTGTAGCCGAGGAAGGCGGTTAGCTTTGTAAAAAGGCAGCTGTATAAAGGAGGCTGAGTCATGTATGAGGCTCCGTGTCAGTGATACTCCAGCCGTCGCCAAACAAAACACGGAGGCATGAAGCGCAGGCCGGAAGTGACCTCTCGCGCATTTCCTGTTTCCCCCACAGGGGGACCCATCAACCTGACTTGCCGAGCCTTCTTTGGCTACAGCGGAGACGTCAGCCCTCTGATCTACTGGATGAAGGGGGAGAAGTTCATCGAGGACCTTGACGAGAGTCGAGTGCAGGAGAGTGACATCAAGTACGAGTGACTGCCTGTTGGTTGTGTTTTCCTGGTCATATTTCTGTGGCGTTAAGCAGACCGTGTCCAAATGGAAAACAAAAAAATGTGAAGAGCCAAAAAGCACCTATTACGCAAGTCATCATAAATACAGTAATGGGACATATTCTCCAGCAATAATACATTTTTACATGCATAATTATATAACATTATATGGAAACATTTTCTAAGCATATGCACTACCTGACTAAACAAACACCACAGTGTGGAGATCAACAAAAAAGGTCAAATACATGAAATAAGCAGTTACATGTATCCATGATTCCTTTTGGAATATGCATAAAGAATTAGAATTTTAGTTTTACGTGAAAATGATTAACGAACATGGTTACATCTCTAGTAATTGTCATAGGAAATTATAATAGAAGTATAGCAAGTTTTTGAAACCTGTATTTTACCATAATTGATTTAAATCTATATTCTAAATTAGTGATGCATTGAATCGCAGCAGGTGTACTTTAATCAACATTCATATTCATGCATGCAGTGTAAGATATGTAAGATATACCAGTGTCCTGTCTCTGAGACAGAATTCATGTTGTTACATTACAGCTAATTATTTTTTTAAACTAATATTCTCTCAATTTCCCCCACCAAGTTTCCAATTCATGTGCAAAAGCCCCTTCGATTATTTCTAATTTTGTAGTAAGGTTTTACACTGCATAAATAAAGTGCAGCCAGCTGAGCTGTAAGTCTCTGCTGGTTTATGTGAATTTATACATCTCTGTTATTTTGCATCCCAACTCAACTACGTCTCTTTTGTAGCCCTTTGTAACAAGGGATTGCATACCCCATCATCTCAGCACATGAAAAATGGCAGGAACCATATTGTTTATGGGTTTTTATTATTTATATTTTTGTGTGCATTCTGAAGGTATTCTTTGGAATGAAATCTGGCTTTTTCTAGTCTAGCACTTAAACAGCAATAAATTAGCAGGGAACAGACGTGTCTGAACAGGCTAACAAAAAAAAATGGAGAGTGAAAAAAAGCAGCCGTGAACTTGAAGTAAATCACCCATGAGTTTATTCTCTAAATGTACCCGGCTCGCTTAGGCGGACCATGGACGATCAAGGATTACTGAGTCCCAGAGTGCATTGCCCCAGAGTTCAATGAAGCTGTGTGTGCTCGTCAAACGATAAGGGTGCATGTCACGTTCCTCTAGTGCAGTGTTTCCCGATCCGGTCCTCAGGGACCCACAGACAGCCCACGTTTTTGTTTGGAGCTGGGAGGGAGCAAAAATGTGGACTGACTGAGGGTCCTCATGGACCGGTTTGGGAAACACTGCTCTAGTGTCCACCTGGGAGCGATATTTTATATCTCAGACTGTGAATAAATGTGGCACCTTTGCTGTGAAGTCTGACTGCAGGGCTAGATGCTTCTTTAACCACGTTTATTAGCCAAGGAACTGAAGCAGCATGACCAGCCAGGCCAAATGTGACATTGGTTGAGCTACATTAGTGTAGCACAGAGTGGGACTAGCATGGGACAAGGGACAACAGGAGCTGGCAGTGCCAGGCTGGGTTACGCTCTGAACCCACTGAGAGCTGACACATCGCAAAATGATAATCCACCCCAACTGTGCACGTGAGTGTTCTTAATGACCCTAGTTCTCATAGAATCCGGTGAGCCAGGTTTTCCCGAACAAAGGAAACGTGCCTCGTCCTTCAACTCTTTCTCTTCTAGCTCTTGATGTTGCCGTTTCACCTTGAATTGGTGCAATTATGCATCAAGCCTTCATCGTCCAATAACCAATAACCTCGATGCCTGAGCTCAGCGAATCAGAGCACAGACCCACACAGGAGGGCAGAGAAGAGAAGAAATCAACCGTTGAGCAGCATGACATTTGAAATAATTCTGTTCACTGTGCTGGACTTAGCGTGACGAGGGCTGTTAGACCATATGTGCATAAAAGATGTAAAGAAAAAACATTCACTTTTTTCCTTCGGTTATTTTTCGTACTTCAAGAAATTTGCGTTCAGGTTTAATAATTTCACTTTCTCCTGTATGATGCTAATGAACTGCAGCAAAGCCATGATAAGAGTCTGTGGGGATGATTCTGCACATATCGTCTATGTAAGCCTTTCCACCACGTCTGGACAAAGATCTATTAAAAATGCTTAATTGTATTGATTCACAGAAAATCTTGGTAGAACTGCAGAGGGTAGCAGCCATAAATTCTCATTTTCTTTGGAGAGAGTTAGGTTAGAGTTAGCTCACAGCTGAGACACCACATTGCTAAGGAGAAATTGAATTAGCAAACAAGTCCAACTTGACTTCTCAGATACATTTCATGCGAAAGTTCTTAGCTGGTATAGCACATTACCGCACTGCACTTTCATTACCGCACTGCTGTCTTTTTAGAATGTTGGAATTTATTTTCATTTTGGCTGTGTGTTTTAGATTTATTGAAATGTATTTTATGGGTTGGGCTATTGGTTTTCAGGCATGAATAATGATTCACAGTTCTGGAAAATTATTTACACTGTACAAGAATTTTGAAGTGATTTCATTCTATTCAGAGAACCAATTTACTCACATAATGGTTAGACTAATATTTTTTGAATACAGAATTTGTCCCAGTGGATTTAAACTAGAATAGTGTAAAATGAAAATAGATTGAATTTGCATTATATATTTTATCATATGACTTTGTGCTAGTGTACCGCAATAACCATTCAGTACAGTGAAGCGGCACTGCCTGCCATTCAGTGTTGAGCTGAGAGACTCACTTCTACACTGGACAGACAACCAGCCAACTTCCTTAATATTTGAACATTTCTGAGCTCCTTACAAGGAAAATGCATTCGACATTAAACCCAGACTACACATAATATTAATATGATTTCCTCGGATTAGCTGAGATTTCTAACCAAATGTCTGTGTATACAGTTAAATATTTTACTGGCTGTAGATATAAAGGTAGATCCCTTTGGCCCTCACCAGAGTTAATTTTTCATTTCATTTCTGTTATGGCCGCCTTGCCCCCTCACTCCTCAAGGTACTCCACTCGCAGCTAAATTGCCATACACTTTATAGCGGTGCATTTGATGTGGATGGTACAGTGCAGAGATTGTGAAATGAGGGGAAAATGTATTCTATTATTCCGCCATCATAACCTTCAATTCCACTAGATTTACAAAGCCCGGTGAAAATTTCATGACACACACGGCTTCTTAAGTTAATCTATAGTTATATTTGACCATACATTTTTTCAGTTTCTTTTCAGTTTCATACCCTTGGTTCGGTTGTTCAAGAACGACCATTTCTCTGACCTCGTCACCTCAATAACTACCACTGTGATCATTGTCAATGGATACTGCAACAGTTCATGCTAAATTTTTGCTCGGTTATGAAGTGTTACCATTCTATATTCCATTTTCTGGACAGGTGAAGAATTTATAGTTTTTAGTATTTTTCATGATGAAATGAGAAGGGCATTGATTTGTATGAATGTGTCTAGGTGATGTTTCAGCTAGTCAACTGTTTTTGTAGCGTGATAAGGCAAAAGTACAGATGTGCTTCTTTAATGCGCAGTGTTGTGTCTGAGTGGATTCAAAACACTGTCTCTGATTTCCTCATCTCAGCACTTACTAGCTCTCTACTCTGAAGACCACCAAGACCCAATGCTGTCTTTAGCAGAGCTAAAAATGGTCTCAGGCATGTTCCTTCCTCTAGTGAAACTGTGACAGGTATCAGAATGAGTCCAAACATTTAATGGTCTAGGTGACAACTTAAAGCAAAGTGTGACATGTGACTCCACCACTGTGGAGTGAGAAGTGATTTGTTAACCTTACTGCCCCTGTCCCTGTACCTGGCCACCTGACCAGGCAACAGAGCGGAATGCCATTATAGTCCCAGAGGAATTGAAGAGAAGTGGCAGAGATGAATACTGGAGGACAGGCCTAGAGGGAGATGGCTCATATTTTTCCCTAATCCGTCTTTGGTCTGCACCCTTAAATAGTACATTTTTCTGGAGTAGTAATGTCTGTTGGGCATACGATACAGTAACGCTAAGGTTAATTAATATTAAGCACACATATCATACTGAAATACTCCAGACTCTCGTCTGCCTGCTTTCCCAGGTGTCTCTCATTTGCCTTGATGTTCAGGTTGTCATCTGCAGTATCACTGCATTTCCAGACATTCCAATTTCTAAGACGGCTGCAGAGTCCAGCCTTGTTTAAAATAACACAAGCGCACCTACAATGCCAAAGATGCGCTGAGTGGGAGAGACTTAATGACTGTTGACTTTCCTGCAGAAAAAAAAAATTCCTGCGGGTTGAATTATCCCTAATGTCCACCCCCCGTTCCCACCTGGGGAGTTATTTTGGGGGGTGAAAACGTTGATGAAAATGATCAGTGACAGTCAAGCAAGCAGTTGGTGATATTACTGTCATTCCTGGAATGATTCATGGGCATCTCATCTTTCGGGGTAATCATAAACGCATCTTAGAGAGAAAAACTCCTGGAAACCTTAATAAAAATGCATGATGATCACATGACCTCATCACATATGATATCTCATTGGAGGAGTCCAGGAATTATATCCAGAGTAATGCGTGGCCAGAGGGGGTAGAGACGAATGCAGTCACGGCGCTCACAGTACCTGTCGGGTACCACTCTGCAGGAACATTCAGCCGTATAATATAATATTCCTCCAGCTCCCTGGAAAAAAATATTTTAATCCTTATCTATCATGCTGACGTCCACTATATCAAGGTTCCCCAAATATAAAAGAACATAGTAAACAGTTCTTTTAACCCAATTGCTTTTCTTACTAGTCAGGTGGCCATAAAGGAAAAGAAAGGTAGCCATACTGATTAATAATACATATTTATGTCTTTTTTTTGTCAGTTTAATATGAGCCCTGCAGGAGAGATTCATTTACTTTATGGAAAATTGTTTCCTCCAACTCCTGTTTCCATGGCAGCTGCTATAAAAAGATCATTTCTTGGTCATAATTTAGTTTTCTTACACACTGGGAGTCGTTACGTGTTTCTCAAGTATTTTAAATAGCAAAGTCGTTCGCATACAGCAAATTACAGTTAAGGTCATTAAAAATCAAACACACGCTTTACCTTCAGGATACATGGTATTTTTGCAGTTTCATTCTATGTTAGTGAAGCAGCATTTCTCTTTATACTCTGTGTGTGAGTTTATAATCATCTTCTATTTGTTATGCAGTATCAGTTTTATATATTGCAATTAAGTGCATAGCGTTGATAGCACTGAGCCTCTGGTTACCCCTGGCAACTGGCCTGAGTACTCACTGATATCGGCTTTGCCTTGCAGAGTCATCAGGGAACATCTGGGGGAACAGGAGGTGTCAATCTCCCTAACGATAGATTCTGTAGAGGAGGGGGACCTGGGGAATTACTCCTGCTACGTGGAAAATGGAAACGGCAGGCGTCAGGCCAGCATCCAGCTCACCAAGCGGGGTAAGGATCTCATCCCTGTTTCACTCACAGACCAACAGGAACAGGAAATGAAAGTAAAGTACTTATTAGTCAGCCATGCTGGGTTGGTGCTTTATGACAAAGAAGCAAATGACGTTCATCTTCTGACCTGCAAACATTGCTACAGATATTCAGCACAGGCATATTCATGTATATTTTACAAATTGTTTCTTGCCGGATATTAATGGAATGAATCTGTAGGATAGTACTGTTGTCAAGTGCGCATCAATTATGCATGATGCTGTTCATGCAAACAATACGTTCATGTGTTTTGACATATGTTAGGTGCTTGTCTTCTGCTTAAGGCCTTGTGATAGTGCGCAAAGCTCCAAACCAGCATCTGCAGAAAGCTCCGGAAAACCACTAGACGTTACTCTTTTCCACTCAAATGATCTTGATAGTCAATCCGCTCCGTTTGCCAAGCTCTGCGATGTGACAGACATTTTCCGAACACTCAGCAGCTGTCTCTGGTGCCGAAATAGTTATTTTATTTTTGTACAAGTACTTTTTTTTGTGTGAGTTTCTTCTTTTTCTTCTTAAAAAGCTGCTATTAGTTTCTTGGCATCTGGGCCATTTCCTCATCTGTCATCTGTAGAAGGTTTGCCGTCACCACACAGGATGAACTAATGTTCAAGGACAATCCAGCACTAGTGTGCCTTAAAAAAAAACGAAAACCATCATCCGTGCAATGGGTCCTGTGACATTTCCACAAATAGGTGGGTTTTCCAATAGCAGTGAGCTGTTGAGTTAGGGCCAGAATGCGGCCGTGGAAGCGAAGGGAAGCAGGTAAGAGCATTTCCTCAAAAGTTGCACCACTCACAAGTTGAGTTTACGAAGGAGCTGCACTCCGGCAAAGATGTAATTCGCTCAGAGTTTGCACTCATTTAAATTTAAATTCACCCGAAAGTTTCACTCACTCACAGGCTGATCTCTATTAAATATTGAGCAGTATTGTCAGACACTGAGCCACTAAGAATGTCTCCCAAATTATTATGTCTAGAAAAAAGATATCCAGCATGTCTAGGCGGACACTTGATCTATGCATCTTGATTGACTGACCTCTTATATAACTGAATCTAATTTCATACTGATATGCTGAACTAATTGTAAAACACTACAGGTGTTTATTCATGCTTAAGAGTATCATCATACGTAGCCTCCTGCCTGCCGGACTCTCGCCATTTATGAATGCTTAAGTCAGAGACCACGCTACCAAACACCGTTAGCTTAAGCATCCCTTTAAATAATGCTTAAATAAATTGAATCGAGCAGTATTTCTGTCTGGTGTTTTTAATGTTATGAGAGAATCACTAATAAAGTTTATTGGTAGTTATTTTAGGAATTGGGCTTTCTCACAATATTCAGTTTCCCAGAAGTTTTCAGGTTCGCGTATATTTGCACGGTATTTTTTTTTCCTTTTAAACCTGTAGCTGTTCAGGACTTTGCAGGGATCTCGGTTCCATTTTATTTACTCGAGGAAGGACTTCTACTGAGCTGTGTATATTAGAATACATTTTTATGAGATTATAGCAGCTCCCTGAATTGAAATCTATCAAAAGACACTTCTTTCCCGCATGCAGCCACATACAGTGTGATATATTTGTGATTATTGTAATATTTATTTTATGGATTTACGACGCAATGTGCATAATGTATACGGAAGCTGCTCCGTAGCGCAGATCGCGAAAGCGAATCACATCGCGGTGGCGCGTGCGCTGGGAAAGTACCTGTGTTGAGAAATGTGGCTCCCTGGGTACAGAAACAAGATTTAAGAAGACATCACGCGAATGGATTGCACCTTTCAATGGGAATATCATTTTAATGCTCCGCCCAAAATCTATAGCCCAGTACTCCCTCATGCTTACGATAGAGTATTATAAATGATATTCCCTCTCATGCTTACAGTATTTGGAGTAAAGGGGTATTACAAATGATAACATCAAGTCTACGCAGTTCTGTAAGCAATGTTCCATATTTTAATTCTGCATGAAGAAGCCTGCTGTTCTATTTTAAGAAATGCAGCTGCTTTAATTGTACTGTGTTTTAATGTGAATTTTCCACTTTATCACACCTATTGTTGCATTAACTTTACTGCACAGGAAAAAAGCAGTATGATTTCTTCTTTTTTCATGGCCCCAAACTGTACAGGTTCATGACAGCAAAAGTCACCGAATCATCTATGTTCTGGTATAGGACAGGACAGTACTGTCATTGGGGATTCACCTGCCAAAGCCACCAAGTCGCTAAGAGCAATATCCGGCCATATTGGAGCTGATGATTTGCATTTCATGCAATGCAAATGAAAGCCAAATCAGAGTGGTAATTTTCTATCTAGAAATTGATAAAATGTACAGGAATCCACACAGATCAGGCAGCTGATTAAAAAAATTGAACTTAAGGTTAAAGTAAGGGATAAGCGGGCTTTGAAAATTTAGTTTTCTTCTCATTACATACATGAATACCTTATCGTTAGTGGGTTGTTGGGTGATCACGGCATTTTCTTACAGTCATTCCCACTTTCTCACTCATCAGGCATCACCTGAAACTCAGAGTCAGTTCTGTCAATGCTGCATTATGTGTCATGGCGTTTGAGTTTCCGTCTATAAACATAACTGTGCAGATTTCACACAATAGCGTTAAGGATGGCAAAGGTTTTTGATGCAGGCTGCCATTGTTTGAAGCTTTGTTTGCTTTCCTATTTCTCACCTGCAATCGATTGACCTAGGGAGTTGGAGGAGAACCAGTTGTTGATTACCTGAACCGGAGACACCAAACACATATTTCTCTAAGCTTGGCAGCTGGTACCTGGCCATTAACTCTCCGCTGTTACCTTTGCAAGCAGGGATAATTGTTTTTCTTTATCTCGTCTGGCACAGTTACTGCATCTTACAAGTTATTAATGGCATCCTTCCATCAGAACTAGTGTATTCTGATCCAAGGAATGGGAGTAGCGTTTCCCTTTGAGTTATTGCTAGGATAGTCTTCCACCATTCTCTTTTTCCCGTTGAATTAGTCGCACGAGGTGATAATAATTCACCCTGCGGCGGTAAATTTTCGCAACAGCTGCATGAAACATGGTGGGAATTACAGAGCTGCCAGAATGCACTGCAGGGACACAGACCTCTGGACAGTGGGTTTAATGGACCATGTGTTCATCCTGATTTCATATACCGAGCACCAGCCCAACTTGCAGGACTGAGATGCCCTTAAATGTGTCATTTTAAGTCCTGGGATCATTGATGGTGTTTTTCCCTTGAGTGTCACTCCCCTTGCAGTCCCGTGCAAATTGTTTTTTTTTCTACATCTAACTTAGAAAAAAGATATTCTGTATTTTATGTTGTTCTGCTGTGTCTGAATCTTGTACTGGTCTTTCTGCTCATATTCCAATGACGCAGACCATTGAATCCCATGAGTGGAAACAAAAGGCTTTATTATGGTTACCTGTCTAATTTGAGGATCTGCTCCTATTTGTGGCAGCGTGGGGCTCGTGAGCCATGGGCTAAGCACACTGTACTGAGTGGGTGAGATGGATCTGCTTCTCGCGGCCCAGTGAGAAAAGCCAGATTGAGGCGGGTGTCAGGCAGACAGATTAGGCCCCGCTTGTACTCTCAGCCAGGCATGGATCTTCACAATGATGAGTCAGATCCATCACCCTCTCTCCTCTGGAGGTGTGGCGAAATGAGCCCCACAAGTCCGAATGATGTCAAGGTTGATGAGTCGCGGTGGCAACCCGCACATCCGCAATCAGACTCAGCGCCAGCATGGTGAAGGGTTATGAATTGCGAGTGACTGCATTGCTTTGTCAAATATATTGACACCTGAGTGAGGCAACGCTTCCTGGCATTGGCTGATAATACGTCTTAATCTCCCCTCCTCCACAAAAGCTCCATTTAGGTCCCCGACAGAGAGGAATGGACCTCTTTATTTAAATCTTACAAGAATGTCAGACTCATCACATCTTCTTGGGTGATGAGAAGGTTAGAGTTGGGAGAACTGTGTCAAATTTCAGCAGATGCAGGAAGTAAGCAGGAAGTTACAGGGCCATTACAAAATTCCCTTTTGACATAATAGTATCAAACCTTGAACATGAAATGGCTTTGGGTGCAGTGAGCCAAGGATCTTCTCATTTTTAGCTCCATTTTTTTTCTCTGCACTTCTTGGTCAACCAAGCAACAGACAACAATGAGAGTACAGAGTACCAACCACATAGTAATGCTACTCTTCTGGATGAAAAAGTAGCTAAACAACCCAAAAGCCCACGATGCCAGTGACACAGTCCTGCTTTAATGGGGTCACGGCGTAGCGTAGATCGCAGCGCTGGCGGAGAGCTTCCAGGAGACTCTAATTATTCACCTCAATCACATTGCAGCTCACAGACGTAATTACAGAAGCCAGACTGGCTGATTCTGCATCCCTTTGATACCTTGTGTGTTCAGGGTTAATGAACTGTCTGCTAGAAAAAGAGAGGCAATCTCTGTGCTCTGGATGTCATGCTAGTGGGCAGATGAGGTTGAGTAGCAAGCTGATGTTGTTGAGATCATTCTCCAGGATTTCATTTCCCTGGTGAAACCAGCTTTAGTGTAAACCAGGTGTGATTTTTAGAGAGTCCCACCTCTCTTCAGTTACATACATCATTGGCACAATTAACACCCCCCATGCTTTCTGTCTATCTTAGCAGAGTTAATGTACACGGTGGAGCTGGCGGGAGGACTGGGAGCTATCCTATTGCTGCTGGTCTTCCTGGTCACACTTTACAAGTGCTACAAGATCGAGCTCATGCTCTTCTACAGGAACCACTTCGGCAGCGACGATGTGGATGGAGGTAAAGTCGCGTTGTCACCTGACCTGCGCCAGGTGCCATGCCCTGATACATCCTTTCACTGATCGTGTGTTAATTTTGATGCTCCTGCTGTATTTGCTGTATATTCAAATGCATAGTACCGACATCACTGCCTATGCTAGAATATTCAAAGTTTTGTTGCTATAAGGTCAACATAAACATGAACTCAAATCCCGCTTACTTATGATTTGCAAATGGAGGCCATGGTTAGTAAACTGTGCTAAAAGCACAAATCAGGTCATTTCCTGGAGGACTTCTCTGACCCTGTGTTTGCCCTCATCTCTGCCGGGACTCTATAAGCCGGAAGGATCTGCAGCTCCTTCTAAGAAGCAGTATCCTTTCCCTGGTTACCAGTCGGCCTGCCTCAGCTCTGCCTGCACTCATCTCTGCCCTATATACTGCTATTTCTTTGAAGTTTTCGTTTCTAGATTTTTAACCCAGTGGATGAATTTCTTGAGGGTTCAATTCCGATCTCAGCTTTGTTTGTGAATATTTGCTTTTATAAATATGTGTATGTGTGCGTTTGTATATATATATACACACACACACACACTCACACATTCCGGTTTCCTCCTGCATTTCAAGCTGCATTTCAAGCTGTGCATTTAGGTGTGTGTGTGTGTGTGTGTGTGTGTGTGTGTTTGACTCTGAGTGTGTGTATGTCCTGTAATGGACTGGTATAGAACTGCCTTATGCCCCTGACCAGGAAAATCGCTTTGAAAGGTGGTTGAATGTTGGATGCATCATGCATGGATCCTTGGCTTGCAATTTCATAACTCCTCCATGTTTCAGTACGTCGGCGCAGAAGACCTAGGCGTTCCTAATGATTGCATTTACCTGCCATGAGTTGTTTTATCTCAAAACCTTCACTTGCGAGTGTTTCTCTCAATCGCTTCTGTGATCTGGCTTACAGCTCTTAGCCCATCAGGGTAAGGTTAAGGTTAAGTCCCTCAGCAGCCTGCAACCTCCATGTCACTAATCCCCGCTGCCAGCCTGTCGCTCTGCTAATTTTAGCTGATGAAGTTTCCATTTGTGGATTTATTTGGAGGTCATTGTTATATGATAAAAGCTGAGAGTCTGACCAGCCTTCAGCAGGTGGCTTCTATCCTCTGATACCAACTCTGACAATAGTAATCCCTAATTTCAGATATCACAATGAAGAGGACAATGAGTGCATTAATTGATGCGATATATATCTCATGTATCAGGGCTCACACTAACACATAAATGGATATTGATTTTATTGACAGATTCTTATATATTTGCATCCTCAGGAATTGATGCTGTTTTCTGGGATTTTTTTCTATTATTGTTTGCTTCTGTGTTTCTGTCGGACTAGAGAACAGCAGGAAATGCTGTGGCGTAGCTTATAGCAGAGCTGTTCAAATCACAGTCCTGAAGAGCTGAGCCCTGCTCATTTTCCAGCCTTTTTCTTTTTTTGCCTGTGAGAAGGGCGTGAAGCCTCTGTGGCCAATCGGAATCAGTAATTATTAAACTAACTGCCTGGGAGAAGTGAAAACAAGGCCTGGATTTGGCACCGAGGGCCAGATTTGAATAGTCCTGGCTTATAGTTATCAAAGAGACTAAAGAAAATTTTCCATTCAGAATTTTTTTCCCCTGATTATTTGAATAACAAATAGTTATAAACACATGGACACGGTTCATTCTTCAATTATAGCTGTTCTTTTATACCATGGGGCTGTGAAGCACTTAAAGCAATTTAAGTCTTTAAACTGATATACAAAAGATTAAACTGTAAATTGAAGACCAATCAGCACTGTTTTCCCAGCACAATCAAATTTAGGCATGATGGTGCCAGGAGGTGTTTGTTGTCGTTTGTTACATCCATAAGGTGTTCTGGGGAAAAGCATGGAATGTATTGAAAGAACAAGATTGCTGGAATGCAGTCTGGTGTGTGCGATGGGGACGGTGTTACTGAATGGTCTTTTTAAGCTTTCTAGGGTATGCAGAAGTGGATAGTCTAGATGAATCAAGCATTTCTCTGAAAAAGTCATTACTTGTTGTGCTGGGAGCCCTGGGTAGGGTTTCCTAAGGAAAGACAGCTTAAAGGCACTTAAAAAAAACTGCGAGAGAGCTAAATCGAGAGCCCTGCACTTAATGACAACGAGAAATTGTCTTCTTTAATTGCACTACACCAGTGAGCGGAGCGAGATGCAAAGAGATTTTCAATTTGCTCCCTGTTTAAGGGGATCAGTTTCAATCAGCCCCAGAGCCCTGGGATTCCCTCTCAGAAGACCTGCTTGTTTTTCTCCAGCACCAGAATGATTATTCTGCTTGGAGCCTTTCATCAGCAAGCCCTGGCCCTAAAGGTTGCAGTTTTGCTCTCATTGGCCGCAATGCGTGGTCATGTCATCATGATTGCGGTGCATTAGTCATAAATGCATTCTTTTCTTCTCTTGAAAAAAACTGCCAGATTCACTTAGAGATGATTCGGGGACTGAGGTTGTGTGGGTAAGGTGAACATGCATAGCTCTTGTAAGAGAGAAAAGTTTTGCAAAGATGACATAGCATACAAACAGAATTTGGTAGTTCTAATGAAATAAATATTTTGTTATGCTTTAGAAATATATAATAGCAATATTGTTTTTCTGTATGAATGAGTAATGTTGTGTAGGCCTTGATCTGATAGTTCTGAACATGACAGTGGACTGTGTATGTGTCCGTCAGGCATTTCTCATCAAAGAATGATCAAAGTGGAATCAGGGCTGCACCTCAGTAGTAGGAGGACAGCTGATTTCAGACCTGCTTTGGGCCTTTACTTTTGAGGCTCTTCTTTCTTGCCCAGCATTGTTATGAGTTTCTGTTTCCGCTGATCTCTGCGCCATCAATAGGCCGTAATCCTGCAGTGACGCTCACTGTAGCACAGGGCATGGAACAATGACTCGAGACTCATCCCTTTGCTTCTCTGTCCTACCATTTCATCCTGTCATTTCCTCCTACCATTTCATCCTGTCATTTCCTCCTACCATTTCATCCTGTCATTTCCTCCTACAATTTCATCCTGTCATTTTCCAGATTGTATGTGTTCTGTAGGACACGCTCCACCTTCCAATGAACCAAGATGTCAATTACTGTTCAGTTTTGTTTCTTATGCATCAACATGGTTTCAAATACAGGCTTGACATATATCCCATGTTTATTTACTTATTGCAAACTATATTTGTGTGTAACATACCAGCATTAGAGTGCTTTACTTTTCAGTAGTTTTATGATGTTGCCTTCCAGTGAGAATATTCCTTAATAAGAGACATTATCAGGTCAACTGATGTGTCCTTTTAGAATAAATTAATTATGCTAGTTCACGGCAGCTTTTTTTTGCATGCATTTGTTTTTTGTCAGGATTTGACATACATAGATATGTGATTTTATCGAGAATCCCGTTTTAGGAAAGTTTCCTGGACACAGGGGCGTTATGTGAATTACATGAATAATAGCACTGAGCTAGCAAAGGTATTCACATCGCAGACCCCGGCGGACCTCTGCAAATGGAGGAAGGATGCAGTTTTGTAAGAGCAGGCGCTCCACCTGGAAATCCCACCCCTAACCGGTTCCACTTCTCCCCCTATAGATTAGTGTTTCATCGCCATGGAAATTGTTTTCACTCTGCCCACGTATCTGTCACTAAAAGAAAGAGTCTGATTTCACATCGCCAGTGTTATTAAGCCATAAGTCAGAATTGCGCCAGTGCCGAATCGTGTCGTGACGGATGATGGGGCTGTAGCCGTCATACAAAGGCTGTCCTCCCGCGCTTGTTTGCAGAATCACTTTGACCTTTTGATCTGAGATACTCAGTATGCGCTGTACGCCACCAATATATCGATTTACTGTATGTTTTTCCATTCTGATTTTAAAGATAATGTCACTTTATTCAGAAAGTATCATTGTGGCCTTGGCGTTCCAGAGCTATGGGTGTTGTTATATGATAAAAACTTTATTGTCATTCATGAGGTACTTGCTTAGTTAGAAACATGCAGTAACTCATATGTTAATGAAGTTTTGCTGTTACAGGTGCCTTCAAGAAGTAGCTACATAACTTTGAGGTGTAAAATTGTAACTGAAACTTCACTTCTGAAACTTTCTTTTTTTCGTGCTTTCCATCTTAGTTTCTCCAGGTTTCATCAGAGGGTGCAACACTCGGCATGTGAAAGTAACCGTCCTCTTCCATTTCAGACATTTTGGCATAATGTTATCTAAAGCAGGAAGCAGCTGAATGTTAAGCTTACCGTGCTTCTTCATACTACTCTTACATATTTATTAATCTTTCCTTCATCCCGCTGGAAGAGCAGAGCAGGAGAACCTAAACCAACCCACTGAAAGAAAACAACTTAATTCCGTCACTTACTGCTCTCTTAACAGTGAGGCCTGAAGCTTTGCGAAAGAGCAGAGATCAGTGTCGCCTGGTGGTTTCACTCGATACCTCCACTGGCAGCATTAGCGCCGGTTTGAGAGAATGATCCCCCCTCCCCCACCCCGGCCCACCCCCTTTCTGGTAAACTCCTAATCTGCCTCACTCAATAAAACTGTTCTGCCACAGCTCTGAAGAATAGAGCCACTGTGTACCACGCTGGTGTTAGATGCGAGGCACATCAAGGTGTTTATCAGAACTGGGAAAGATGTCAACGGAACGACTGTGCTGAGCAAGTATCATGTCTTTTAATGACGTGACTCAGCGGGTGGCATGGATGGTAACACGCAGGGCTATGGGATCACTTCCCGTCCCTGGATCTGTGTGTAGGGCTTGCATGTTTCCCTGTGTTTTCATGGATTTCATCCCACAGTCCAAAAATACGTGGTCTGGCTAATTGAAATCACTGGAAGTGCCCATAGTAATTTAATGTCATGCAATTAATGAACTTCCAACTTGGATCAATAATGCTATCTATCCATCCATCCATCCATCCACCCATCCATTCATTCATCCATCCATCCATCAATTCATGCTTCCTAAGCATCAAGCTGAGCATGACCCGGTAGTGGATAGATGGTTATATAACAAAGATGAATTATTATCCCAAACTGTTGAAGAGTTTGATGTATTCTGACTCTGTTATTTTTGACTCAAACAATCAGAAGTGCAGGCTTAAAATTCATGAAAACCCTTACGGCATCCCTTCAGAGCTCAGCTGAAAAAGCACTGTATTCAAACTGTTATCCACAAAAGTATTTTACAACATATTTAGGACAGAATGAAAAGCAAATTGTAACATCAAAGGTCTGGATGCAGCTTTTGTATTGGATAAGATCTTTTTTTATCACAGTTTGCCCTAGAAGATGCAGGAAAAAGAATGCATTGTATCGTTTAGCACGTAGCAGCTATCGTAACCAAAAACTCTACCTTTGTGCCTCTGTAGAAAATAAGGACTATGATGCATATCTGTCCTACACCAAAGTGGACCCAGACCAGTGGAATCAGGAAACCCGGGAGGAGGAACGATTCGCCCTGGAGATTCTTCCAGAGGTCCTTGAAAAGCATTATGGGTATAAACTCTTCATTCCAGACAGGGACTTGATCCCAACTGGAAGTAAGTATTAGAGCTGGGTCTTTGTGAGTTCTGTGTTAGATTAGTTGCTGCTGTTGTTGTTGTCTTGGTTTGTTATTGTATTGTGTTTATAGTACATGTTCTGTGCATAATATTGAGCCACCAGTCATTTACCATCTATCTATATACTTATACTTAAAAAGCAAAATATCCAGTATCAATATTTCCCAACCATTCAGTGACATTTAATCACAGATGCCAGAGAGATCATGTTTCTCTCTCTCAAAAATACTGCAAGTCACCTGGTCACCTTGTTATATTAGCTGTATCTGTGGTTTATGGTTTATGTGGCTCGTCTGTTCATTTGCACTATATTTCCAGTATTTTCTATGGACATAATAAAGATATTTATGCATTTTGGATATTGCGTCAGTGCTTTGCTGCCATTATTATTTTGCATTTCAGAGAATGAGGTGCAGGCACTGGGAAATTCTGTTCAGATAATGTGTAACAGGAGGACTGAAGAATCACACTGTTTTTATTCCATAGCCTTATGCTCTCTGTCACTTGTCATCAAAGAATTGGAATTTATATATATATATATATATATATATATAGACACACACACTAAGATACATACACATACACATGCACACTGAGAAATGTATCTGTAAATAATGATCTTTGGTGCATGTACTGTGATCTTAAGTATGTCATTTGACATTAACATCTTAATTATTGCTTTTCAGTTATTGCCATCATGTTTTTCTATGCAGTCTCGAAGTACTTTATTTATTAGTTGTAACCTTGTATATTTGTTTGTCTTACTAGTGTTCGGGGGTATAATTTAATTAAAAAGGACAAATTGTATAGAAAGCCTGCATTTTATGTATGTCATATTCAGAGCAAGCATTATTTCAGTATTTAATAAAAATGTACATGTGAAGCTTATAGTCACCTGTATTGCTTCATATGGTGGTGTGATCTGAGTAGAAAATGAAGTTAATGTTGGGCAGCATCTGTGCTGCTGTCTAATTATTTATCCCGTGTTGTGGGTTAAAGAGACAGATTTTTAGAAACCAAAAGTAGCTGAGGGGACCAGAAATTATTCCAGAAGCTTTTCACACCCATGTTAAAAAATATATATTCGTAAAATATTATATGAAAACTATTATTCTTATTATTTCTGGTCCTGTTAATTTTGTTTATATGTGTATATCAGCTGCTGTGTTATTTTATCTACCAGAAATATGTAGTTTTCTCATCCATCTTACAGTAAACAGGGGAACATTTACATTTTATATCATTTAGTTCACTGTAAGCCACGGCATAATTACATCTTCTGTCGCTCCAGTCTTTGTCATATGGAGGTTATTTGCATTTTACATCATTTCTGTCACTGTAAACTGCAGAAAGTTTACATTTTAATTTGCTTTCCTCACTGTCCAGCACCGACTGCTGATTCATAACACCCGCAGGTGCTTTGTCATGTCACAACATGAATCACTCGCCTTATGTTTCTGTGGTTGCTGATCCCATATTAAACTGGACTGTATTTCGACGGTAAGATGGAAACACTGGGACGGCACTGAGAAAGAGGAGAAGCATCATAGTGTATGTCAATGTGTGGTTTGTTTACATCCTGCTGTTCTGGCATCGTATGATCATAGTGTGAACATTGAAATATTTATGTTTAGGTTACTCCAATGATCATTTCCAGGATGATACAGGACTTCTTGGAGGTACTCTTCCCCAACCTTTTCCACTTGTGTCAGCAAACAAAATGCTTTCCTTTCAGAAGCAGTTCTTTGGACAGAGAGACATTCTACCAGGATCGACTGGAGGGGGGGTGGGGGGGTGGCTGCTCAG
>JABFEB020000035.1:13563111-13574479 GCA_019775895.2 Stomatorhinus ivindoensis | reverse complement strand
CCTGAAGCAGCAGGCGAGCCTGCAGATACAGCTGAAGTATTACTGTGAATTTAACCCCAAACTCCAAGTAGTAAAACATCTGACTTAAGAGTGAGCGGCAGTTGGTGGTTTCACACCTCCAGCGTTAGCCTTCACAGGAAAACATTCGGCAAGGATACAACAGGATATGAGCCCTTGAAATCAGACTGTTTTTAGCCACGTCATGCCAAACAACACCTCCCAAATGCTACTGATAATGGGCTAGGATACCAGGCAACGTGTGTGGGAAAAGATTTCTTTCTGACATGTCCACGCAAAATGCTAAAAACTCTGGAAAATGTCCCAGTCAGCTGCTTGACTTTTGTACTGATTACCAGTTTAGCTAACTTTATCTCTGGACTAATCGTAATGTTACAGCTGAGTAATACCTGCTGTACGGCTCTGTTTTTCCTCCCAGTTAATTATCTTGGTGGTACGGCCTTGATACAAGGGCATTGTGACACTCAGTGATGCTGCTTCAGGGTTTCAGTGTCCACATTCTCAGAAGACATCAAAAATCCAGCCCCTCCCCACGCAGCACGAACTCCACACATTTCAGTACCAGACAGAGCAATGGTGCTGCCCTCTGCTGACACTTCTTAGAAAATGCAAATAAGCAAAGACACAATAAAAAATGGTGCAAATAAATGCATCGTAACAGGCATTTATAAGACAGAGCTAATTGAGCATATTTCTGAGGTGCATTTTTTAACATCATTCCACTATTATTAGTGGCCTTTTCCCTTGAATTAGTACGTGCAATAAATGCTATACTCAGCTGTTAACTTGCAGTTATTGGCGTTTAAGGTTGATACAGCTACAACATAATGGTGATTTGACCATGAAACATCTCTTTTGTGTTTTGAATCAATGTTGCAGCAAGTCCAAACTCTTCTACGACAATGACAACAATGGCTGCTTCCATGTTCTGATTACGTTGAAGGAAAAACCAAGAGACAACAGACGGGTGAGGCTCTGCAGGTGATTATATTCACATGACCAAATATTGGTTCAGCGGGAGATGGGGGTATTTTGTGCCACCTACCCACCCACCAGCTGCCAGTTTCATAGCCCGTGGAGGATAGGGCTGGAGCTAATTTCTGCTAAATACTAAAAGCCCTGCCCCTTCAAGGATAAATTATAATTTTATACCTTCAACTCATTTTCATCATCAGTAAAAGTACATACCATTTAGCACTGGATAAACCACATTACACTTTTATTAGCAAAAAGATCACATAAATTTGTGCATTTCACACTCATTTGCCCTGTGTCTTGGGTTTCGGGCTGAAGAAACACGACATGGTCTTCATCCCGGTCTTGTCCACTTTGGCTAGAGATTTCTGCACAGCCGTCATCTTCTTTGGGGGCTGTTGTGTAAAAACACCCAACTTTACACCAGACTCTTTTACTACAATAACGTTACATGCATATAATTTACTCACTTTTAATATTGTGAACTTTTATTAAATATACATGTAGTTCTTTACTAGAAGGCCAAAATGCTTTAATCCATCCTCCGGCTAAAATATATTAAAAGACATTCATCCTTTGACAGAAGCAAGCCGTAAATAAATACACAATAGATGTGAAATTAAAACTGAACCTCAAAGCATATGATATATGAAGTTTCTCTTTAAAAGTTATCACATTTCATGTATTCTACACAATTTTTCTCTCTTCATTAAGAAAACACTGAAAACTCACTTTTCTAGCAAAGTCTGTACCATTGAACTGGGTGTAGTCTTCCGCTGCCTCAACAGGTTTGTCAGACAGTTTGCGCTTCTGCAAAATACAAGAAGTAGGTGCATCTCCATTGCCTGAGCTACCACAGGCTGACTACAGCTAAAGTCACACACACACAAATGCACTGTCTTGAACTACAATTACATGCTATTTTAGTAGCTAGTGCAAATTTGGTGCAAATTTAATTTTCCCAGAGTGAGAAAGCTCAGTTACTAAGTGCTGAAGGGGTACGTTTACCAACCAGTTACAAAATTTAACACCAAACATATCACACATTCCTTACCTTATTTGGAGGTTCTACCTTTTTGGGACTTGAAACATCAGGTAACCTTGCCAAATAAAAGTGACCAAATTCTGAGTGTGAATATTCTCTACAGCGTTTTGTATGGGTCTCTCACAACAGGTAAGGACACATACTGTAAATACTTCTGGAGGTCTCTGCTCAAGTCTTCACTCAGATACTCTGATATTAATCCATGGGCATATCGTAGATACTCTTCTGCTCAACAAAGACAAGCAAGCATTAGTATAGAGCACATGATTGCATTCAGTTCAAAATGCTGCTTTTGACATCCAAAGCTCTTAATAATTAAGGTCCACCATATCGTCCTGATCTGCTTCTACCCTACTGACCTCTCCATAGCCTTAGATCTTCCTCTACCGGCTCTCTCCTCATCCCCCCTTCCAAATTACATCGCTATGGTGACTGTGATTCTCCCGTTTAGCTCCCCGCCTTTGGAACGCACTCCCTACTGCCATTCGTTTATCGACCTCTAAAACCTTTCTTTTTTCTCAGGCATTCAACCTTCCACATGCGTAGTGTATAATCTGTTTTCTGTGTACTTTCTCTGTCTTTGAGTTCTTGTAAAAGCGCTATATAAATAAAATGTATTATTATCATTATTATTATTATTAAATAAAATCACAGTGTCTGCTGCCAATTCTCATACATGCAGCACTAAAATGATCATTTAAGGGCAAAAGGTATTTGCAAGCAACAAAAGACGTAAAGACGGTCAAATCCTAAAATTGTTTTTGGTTATAATACAAAATCCAAGCAGGAGAAAATCTTCATTGAATGAATGAGTCTGTAAAGAAATCTAAAAGAGAGAGACTGCCAGGTATGTGTACTATACCATCCGAAACATCGGGTTCCTTCTTCACTCTCGTGTAAGTTGTGGATTTCACGCCTCCACCAACTGAAATGTTACTGTTCTTAAGAACCTTCATAGTCTTATCCACCTGAGGGAAAGTAATTTGAGCTTTAAAAACACATACAATCCTTAAAACAGAACAAACTATAATAAAAACATGCATACCTTTTTCTTTAACCACTCCATTGTCTTCTCCTGGCTGTATCTGTGGAACTTCTGATGTCCAACTTCTAAAACACAACGATGTGAGGTGGCACATTACCGAAGCAGATGACATTGCTAGTGTTGCAGTTCGAAATATTCTTTAGACATATTAGCTTGTTTTATTGTCATATTATTTTTCTTGTGAAATCACCAAAGATGCAATACTGCGTGAAAGTAGGCCAGCCCACCTTTCTCCTCAGCAATATGGGCAAGTGAGGCATGTTCCCCCAAGCAATTCAACAGCCTAGTGCATGCTGGGAAATCTTCATCCACGACCATTTGCTGCACGGGTTGAAATTTTCCCTGCAGGACAAAAGTAAAAATAGTATAGTAGCAATAGTACAGTACCAATAGTATAGTACTGTTTGAACAATACAGTGCAAAGCATTGACTGATATAGCTTACTAAACAGTACACCACTGCTATTCCAGCACCAGCTGTACTGATCATCTGCCAAATAGATGTAATGTAGTAATATAAAAATAATGCTTTAACTCACCTCTTTTTCTGCTTTTATCAGGTAGGGCAATACAAGGTAGAGTGGATCCACTGGAGTGATGTACAAAAGTCTTCCATCTATAGAAGTCATAGATGTCAATGTAGATTTCATTGAAATTCTATTAAAAAATCACTGTCATTTTCCTTCTGTGTTGTTTTTTGAACGTGCTAGTGAAAGTCTGTAAAATATAAACGCTGACTGAGCCTCAGTGGCCATGAATGACGTGTAACAGAGGTCAGAATGAAAACAGTGTGGCTGATTGTGAAAGCACATACTAAATATCTATATGGTCTAGCAATGTCATTATAAACAGCGATTAAAAGTTTGCTTTCTTTATATATCCCAAATGAAATATTAATAGGATTGAAATAATTGTATTTTTATCATCTGTGTATTCTGTGTTTGTCTTTCTTTAATAAGTATATCAGTCACACTACAATCCAGGTTTTTTTTCTTTTTCCTTTTTTCTGGATATTTTATATATGGACTAACTGTCCCTTAGAAAAGAATACAATAATATAAACACCTCGGTGCACCGTCTGGCCGATGAACCAGGAGTGTTTATCTTCCTTAAAGGCCTTCATCTCAAACACATGGGTGTCACCACCGGCAAACATATAGAGTGACACCAGACCTGGAGAGAGACACACAAAGCGTGAGCCTGAAGGAAACGTGTTCCGACAAAACCTGTCATTTATACATGTCACCACCTCGAGGTTATATTTGTGATAAGTATCATATGCAAGTTAAAATAAATCTTTGACAGTTTTCAGTACAGAAACAATTGTGGGGGTCAACCTTCACTTTGACATAGATGCGTTCATAATTTTGGTGGCTTCTTGATGTGACTGAAAACAGACTGCAGCTTTACCTGTAGAAGGATTTTTTAACCGGACTATGACTGGGTCTCTGCTATCCTTCTTTGATGTACTGATTGCAGAGTCTGCAGACAGATAGAGATCACAATAAAATTATATTTATTAAAATCTTTTATATCTACAAGACAGCTGTATCTTGTCATGGCGATTTATGTACTGTGTATGATACTGTACAAGGTACCTTTGGTCAAAGCAGTTTCCACTTTATCACGAAATTACGTAAATTGAGTTGTATTTCGTGTTACTATATGTTAACCTCACAAATGCACAGATATGCGTATAGATGTACTCTACATACTCCAACACTGGATATCTATGGATATTAAGCTTCATATTTTGGTCTAAAAAAACCTATACTTTTCGGTATTCCTGAGGTTACAATACATATTGTCCTTTATGGCACAAATATCGCTTGCACTAGTTTTTGCTGTACTGCACTGGTAAGAAACATCCATGACAGTATTGTTTTATAGTTTGTTAAGGTAAGTGTAACAATTGTCAATAATCAGATCAATTATTAGCAGGTACTAAACCAACTTGAACCGAAAGTGAAAGCGGAATAATTACCTGCAGCAATAACAACCCATGTGTCAGTCCCTGTGCTCGCAGAACGCTTCTTTTTTGTGGCCATGCTGGACAATCCCGTTTCGTTTACACGCAACCTTTACTGTAATTTAATTATTATAATCGCACTTTTGCTGTTTGCTGTTTGCTGTTGGCGTACAACTCCACTCCTAACTCCCTTTCGGTGCAGATAGCGGTCTGTTCTCTTGTCTGCGGAAAGCAAAAAAAATGGCGGCAAAAAAGAGTCATTCCATTTCGAAAAACATTTTCTATACACTTATGACAAATGTATCATTTGGTCTTTTTATAATATAAAACGACTGAATTAAATGCATGTTATAATATGTACATGAATGTTTCCATTTTCCATTTTGGTCATGGTCACATTTAAATTTTTTTAACCCTTCCAATGGATTGTCCCATGTCGTCATCTTACAGCGGCGAAAGAGTATGGAATGACGTATTGTAGTTCGTGAATTCCGCTATGGGAGATAAGGTGACGGAAACAGTTTGACTGTAAAACTTTTTTACTTTTAATTTTAGTTATAGCACGTGCACTCATGGTATAAGTATTGTGTTTCTTTTTTTGATGTTACTGAAAGATCGCAGAAGCTCAAACACGACGCGTAGGCCAAAAACAATACTGAAAATTATCACTGAAAATCACATAATATATAGATCTTATAGATATCAGTGATACATAATATTTGTTAGTATATGTCTATACACTATAATTAATATTTCAAGTCTTGGCTTAGCTACGCAGCACATAATTGTCTTGGCAACCGGCCTCACTCACGTTGTAACCTATAATTATTGGAGGAAGTACCCAAATATTATTCGAGAATTTTTACATTCATTTTTCGGGATGGCACGTGGATATGTAGCTTTAACTAAATTAATCAAGTCAGCAGAAGTGCTATAATTTAATGCAAATTACATAAGACACCAGAGTCCTGTACTACAAAGCGGGGTTACTGGCTTATCGGGGTAACTAATCTGGGAAAAATGCCAGTGAACGAATATGAAGTCCATTTAAACTGTGGTGCCTTAAATCCAATAAATCAGTAACGCCGCTTTGTAGTACAGGTCATTGGTTTAATAGCACCAAATTCGTGGATGCTACTTTATATTTTACATTAACGTACTGCAATAACAAATTAGGTTTTAAATATAATTGTGTTGAAATTGCACGACAAAACACTGTTAGATTATTTCCACATACAAAAGTATGACATTTACACATTACACAGTAAGGGTTTGTGTTGTCTTAGACCTAATCAACATAGGCCATACAATTTTTTATTATTTACATGATCGTAACTTGTAATGGGCATCACATGCAAATTGTTCGTTCTTCATCTGTGGACTCATCATTTGTAATTTGCCCTGCATAAATACATTACATTCTGTTACTGTTCCATTTTCACTACGTCGTGCTTTATCGCCGCCATTATTGTGTGTTTCCGTATAACGTCACTAGGGGGCAGCCTAGAACAAGCAATGCTCCTAAAGTGGCGCCCGCTAATATAGCAGGTTTGACGGAGTGGTAGAAATGGCGGGCTGTCAGGATTTTAAATGCAGCTCCTAAATCACGATTTACAATAGGCGCGCTACGAGTGGGGTTTTCCCGATCGAGTGCGGTGCCTTGTATTTGAGTCACTGTAGTTGTCAAGTTATCAAAATGAATTATGACTGAAATTGCTTTAGATTCGTCTACTTATATTCTTTGTAAATGGGCTAAGAATGGCTTCCTGAAAATAATGGACCAAACTATCTAAGGGTGAAAATATTTTCGATGCAACGTTTATTTGGCTGTTTTAACCATCATAGTCATACTTTGCTGTGGGTAAACTTTGCGTAAACGTAGTCCATGTGAAAATTGTACGTCCATCCGTTTTCCACCCGTTTACCGTGGTCAATATCTCGGCTGCAACTGGTTCATTCTCAGGTCATTTGTGCGATTTTTTTCAACAGCGATTTTTACAGGGAAAAAAGAATAGACAATTTAGCCAAGATTTCAGTGTAAAATATCTGATTTTATATGCCAGTTCATTCCATAATCAGACGTAATTCAAAGTACTGATATGTATTACTGCCACAAACATCTGATTAGTTGGACGATCGAAAGGGCACGACTGATTTATTAAAACTTTGTGAGATGTGTTCAGCGTTAATTTGTGAATATGGAATGATTTTTTAAAAAAGACCCCTTTTTATTTTCATTATTAATGGACTCTATTCAGAATGTTTTTTTATTATTATTTTAGACAGATGTTGGTGGGCAACTGTCTGTATGTGCTTATTTTGAGCACCATTAAGTGACGATCCGTATGCAGTGTGCATATTGTGAATACCAAGATAATTGTAGTTAAATAAATAAAAGTAAAATAATTCGTGGAAAAGCCTGTTTAGCAATCAAATTTAAAACGAGCTTCTTTGACAAACGAATATGATTAAAACGGAAAAATCAGGAGAAAAATCCCGTACCATCACTGCATTTCTGATTTCCTAAATTACCTTTGTCGTTTTAAAAGGGACGACGGTGTATGAGACGGTTTTTTGAGTCTGCCTTTAACCACTTCTTTAAACAGGTATTAGGCTACATGAATCCATACCTTGCCGTGAATTAACGGATAAATATATGTAGCGTTAAAGCAAGAGGAAAAACATTATAGAGAATTTAAGAAATTTTAGATTCTTAATGCTTACATTCACCAGGTCCCTTAAAATAACAATAAATAAATACATTTTAAAAATGCATTTTTTTTTTAATGAAGAATAATGCTGATAATTGGCTGTAGAGCCAACCACAATCCCAGATGTCTTGTCTGGTGGGGGTGGGGGGGGGGGGGTTAGTCACATTGTCTCACACCCTTTGCCCTTGAAACCAGAAGCATGAGTCAGGGCCCCGTTTCTATATGCATTTCTGGGAGGCAGGGTCCAAGAGTGTCATTTGGGGGTGGGGGGGCTCTGCCTAAGGATATTAGCCCAAATCTGTCTATTTTTCCATTTGCTTATATGATCTTGTTCCAGACATCACCAGGGAGTTCCTAAGATGACTCGCCGGTGTGGCCAGACTAGATCCTCTGCTATTGTGGTAAATAAGTTCAGCCCCACATCACAGAGATTTTCCGTATGAGAGCGGCCAAGGTCCAAGAACACGCAGAACTCGCACTCCTGCACTCGCAATGTCGCATTTCAAGGGACTCCCTTTTCATTTCAGTAGACTGGAGAAGCTTCCACATACTGACTCTGACACAGGGGTCTCCCAGATGGATTCAGGCTGCGGTGTGTGATTCATTGTTAGGTCTGTCTGAGAGTCACTCACTCGCATCATGTTCTGCACATCAGGATCTGCTCACTTCACACAATTTTGTGTTTGAGGTTAATTGTGATGCCAGTGCTTTTGCCCATAAGGGTTGTCAGGGCGACTTGAAAGTCTTAACTGGAGTTCTAAACTTTGCCCTTTGACTGTACCCTATACCATACACATGCAGACATGTCACCCTATACTATTACACGTGCAGATATGTCTTCTATATACTGCAAAATATACAGTGTTGGGTTTTCAGTCTTGCTCACTGCTTAATAGTAACTTCAAGGAATATATAGACTGTGACCAGCTAGCAGTTGCGTAAGTTTTCTATAATAGAGCACCAGTGAATGCTGTTTTGGGAGGATCTACTCTTCAATTCCAGATACGCATAAACAAGCCTCTGACCCTTATGGTTAAGTGTCACAGGTGTACCATGTGAGTGGTATCCTTAAGGTATGCAATGTGAAGTTTTGTACCCTTGTTTGATTCCAATTCCAGGATTTGTTCTTGTGAAGTCTTCATGTTCACGTGGATTTCCAGAACATATGGGCTGAAGAACTGGTGTCCCTGACTTGCCCATACTGTGCGAGTGGATGTGTGCCCTGTCATGGACTGGCTTCCCATGCCCACCGGGGACATTCGTCAAGCTCACTGTGACCCGACCCAGTTCTGGATTAGTAATTATGGCAAATGGAAGGATGGAATATAATTGAAAAAGAGGGACTGTTTATGTATTTCTTAATCGTATAGCAGGGCTGTTTTATGTATTACCAGGTTTTTGTCTGAAAAAAAACAGGTTTAACCATAGAGGAATGAATGTACTATTTTGAAGTTGTACAGGCAGCTGTACAGCCTTTGGCATCGTTCCTGCTAACTGAGATGTTTCTCCTGACGAAGCCTTGGTCAGCATTCTTCTTATCTGGTCATGCCACCATGACAGCCTGGGCAGGAAGAGAAGTAGACAGTGTGACTAAGGGGAAGCTGGATCTAGAGACGAGGGGTTATCTCAGTGTGACGGGTTCATATGGGACCTAGATAAGGGTGACACTGGTCACTCAGTCATTTCCTTGGAGTAACTACTTTATGGTTGTTCACACTCCATCATGGTGTCAAGGAAAACTGTCTCTTATGACAGTTCTGTTATGAATCACATGTTCTTCAACTATTTTTTAAAGAATGTTTAGGTTTCTTTTTAGAACGATATGTTGAGGTTTCACTGCTTCTTGCTAAGAAGCCCACCGTGTTATTTTCATAACGCAACAGGAATTGCATTAAGATTAACTTCTAGTCAGGCAAACCACGAACCTTTGATAAGACATTCTGTCCTCTAACGATGATTTTTAATATGGCTGATTAAAAACATGGTGCCTAAGTTCTGGTCATTCCTAAGGACACGTCATCGCTCCATTGATTACTACTGTGATATGTGATGATAGGTTTTTTTTTCACATATCCACTGTCTTACTCCTGTCGAGTTTGCTAGGTAATACTGAGAATGAAGCCTACTGGCACCAGCCCAGCAAGGGGGCACAGAAGCCAACGTATTAATTAATAAATGACACACTCCATTTGACTCCATTTTGGAACCTGCGTTGGAGCTATGCATTGTGGGGGAAAAAACAGACAGTTACCTTTTCAAAAAAGAGTGGGATCTTGGAATTTTTTACTTAATATGTGTGATGTGAAATTGTGTGTAAGTCTTTGATAGTGAAGGATGGTTAGATAGTTACAATGAAAAGAACAGTAAACTAGTGGCAGATACACTGTGCAACGTGTCAAAGTAGCATTTTGGCACATGACTGCATTCCTGCGTCTCACTTCTCTCTTGCTCTGGTGTTGTGAAAGGTGATGTCATGGTTCAGATGTCAAGGTCACCTTGTGGTCGTCATGGTGTCACGCACAGAACAAACAGAGGCACTGTTTTGTAGAGGTCTGTCACACACCCCCTGATGAAGCCCACCCATCCACGCTCTATGATCGCTCCAGCTCTCTAAGTGGGGGCTGAAAACAGACGCTCTTTCCACAGCACGTGGACCGTGAAGCAGATCATTGTTTAAGTTGTCGTGGTGACTTATTATTGGAGATATTGTGCCTGGTTGTGTGGTGTTCCAGGTCTGTCTTCTGTTCTTGCACTACAGATCTGCCGTAGTGAAATGTCTGAAACTAAAATAATTGGGAAGTGAGTCAGGTGTAATTTCACAGTCTAGACCAACAAGTATCCTTGAGAAACGTCTTTGGAATTTTAGGGATTTAAAACATTTTTTAGAACTGTCAACGTGTACAGACAGTTTCTCACAAATTTCGCGATATGTTGTGGAAACGTTGAGTGGGCAGGATGGGGGGATTTTTGGACCCACAGCTTCAGTGTGATGTCCATTTTTTCTGTGTGAAGCCTGCATGCTTTCTGTGTGGTTAAGCACATTTTGTCCAGCTAATCTGCTTGCCCACCGCAGTACAAAGATATGTTGATTATTTGAACTGGTGTTTGGGTTTGTATACTGTTTAAAGCCCTATATTCCTTTAGACTGGCTGTAGATCACTTATCAAAATAGATTAACCTGATTCTTGATCATGGATAACGAAGGGAACTGTTATATGTTATAAGCAGATGAATTTTACATGGTATTAATCTCTTTTTCTCCTACTCCCTCAAAAAAAGCAGAAAATCGATAAATTGCAGCTGAACTTAGAAGTTTATTAGCAGGAATGGGCTTCAAGGCCAGGTGCATAGTGCCAGTAACACAATCTCCATCCAACAGCAGCGCTACAGCTACGGCTGACTGCTTCATCGGTTGAACTTATTCAGTCATTATATAACTTGGAAACAAACACCAGCGTCGCCTTGCTGAAGAACAAAACGTGGGATGCTGCTGTTGTCAAACGCATGTGCATTTGGGACTTGACGTTGGACATCACTGGAGAAAACATTAATGTGCTGGCCCAAGACTTGCTAAACACTCGCTAGGTTATGCACGGCGCGGGGGGG
>JABFEB020000035.1:13541865-13554569 GCA_019775895.2 Stomatorhinus ivindoensis | reverse complement strand
ATAGATAGATAGATAGATAGATAGATAGATAGATAGATAGATAGATAGATAGATAGATAGATAGATAGATAGATAGTATGGTTTTATATGAAAAAGTTTTTCCAGTTTCTGAACATTTCTAGGAGTGGAACAAGAAAAATCTGTGGGGTTTGGCCTGGCCACGCTGAGCAGAACATGCTGGAAGCACATTAACTGGCAACAGAAGATCTGTGCTCCTGCATGCTCTTCAGTGCTTCTCCGTGCTCCTCCCTGCACCTCCGTGCTCCTCCGCACTCCGGCCCGTTAAGGTGACTGGTGAGGCAAGCTGTTATTTAATGTGTGTATCCCTGTATTCAGCTGTTTATTGCCTTAGCTTTCGAATGTAAACTAGTAAATTTCATACATCGCATGGCTAAAGCCACAATGGCCGCCCTACTTTCTTAGACGTTAAGACAGTTTAGGGTTAGCAGGAAACTATGCTGGCCCAGCCATGATGTCATTACAGCTCCCCGTCCTGCCCTCTTAGATTTGTGTGCAATGTTTGGCCTAATTCTATATAATGTCAGGTTGTTCTCAGTTAAAGCTGCTGGTAAACTTTATTTTGTGCTTTTGATTGGATAATGAAAGACCAGCTGGTATTC
The DNA here is from genome assembly GCA_019775895.2 of Stomatorhinus ivindoensis. Taxonomy (NCBI): domain Eukaryota; kingdom Metazoa; phylum Chordata; class Actinopteri; order Osteoglossiformes; family Mormyridae; genus Stomatorhinus; species Stomatorhinus ivindoensis. Next base: position 13,553,949 of record JABFEB020000035.1, on the reverse strand, counting down.
GAAAGCTTCTCCTGTGGAAACTTTTTTTTTTTCTGCTGTTCAGTATCACGGACGACTAAGCCATTGATATATAAATACAGGTACTGCTTGAATAACGACATATGGAATGGCCATTATCCCTCTGACATACATATATTATTTCTGAGTCAAGATGGCCAGTTATTCAGTTTAACAGCAGTCACACAGCAGGCAGCACATTCACGAGGCAGCCTGCACTGCCAAATCAGACAAGACAGTGTGTGGCAGCTTTGTTTACGTTCAGTGTTTGGCTGTCGACATGCATATAGGAACGAAAGTGTGCACAGGGCTTATTTCTGTGTTTGTTTGATACAGTACCACTATTTGCAATTGACATGCAAGAGAAGAGTTCTGGCGGTGGTAGCAACTTGTATTTTATAATGTCTGACTTAAGACCTAATCAATATACGTCTAGGGGCCTGTATCGCCATGCTGTATTTCCTGCTTAGCTGAAGAACCTGGTGGATTTAAGGTGCCCCAATTTTAATGATTGGTAACCCTTTACTTGACAGAGCACAAATATAGTACCATACTATTACTTATCTATTAATTAACCACAAACTAATTCTTAGTTACACACTGATGTCATGTTGATTCATCATTAATGAATCGTGACTCATGTTTTATCGCAAGCAATTGCTATACTGTACTTGCTACTATATCTGTTAATTCTGTAAACCTTTCTGAACAACTAAAGGAACAAGTCATGAGTAACACAAGTTAAATACTGAGCTCACGTTTGTTCATCATTAATGTATCGTAATGCATATTTTTTCTGAAGTAACAGCTTTATTTGTTCAGGATTTGTACTTTAGTAGTAACTGAATTAATACTAAGTATTTGTGGCCCATCAAGTAATGTGTTACCAAATGATTTTACCTTCATTCACTTTCATTTAGCCTTTACTATATTAAATCCCCCAATGATAATTGGCCAAACAAGAAATCCAGCTTTGTGATGCAGGCCCCTTGTCATCTGAACCTGACCCTGGTGTAAGTCATTGATTATCTGTTTGTGTTAGTATGGTGGCGGCTTCTTGCTTTGTTTGGCAGAAGTTGTGTGGCTCCTGCTCCAATTCTGCTTACACTTGTACCTGGACATTCACTGGAGGCTCAGTCTAGCCATAGTAATGCAGTTTGACTCCTTCACAGCAAATATGTTTCAGATGTGCTATTTGCATCACTCGTACATCACGTTAGACAATAGAGTCTGCTAAATATATAAAATGCAAATTGTCACCAGAACCGGTCTATTCTGGGGTTGCATTTTACCCCAGAGTAGACTGGGATAAGAATTCCTACAAAATATGTTACTTTGTAGATTTATCAAAAAGGTTTTATGCTTCTGTATTTCCTGTTTGTAAACAGAGAGATTGTTGCAAAGGTTTTTCCATTAAGTAAGTACTTAGTTCTTGTCTTCTTATACCTGACGATTTTTCCTCCTGCCTTCTCATTGGCTCAGTGGTGCAGAGAGCCCAACACCATACTGAAGTTGTGTATCAACTCTGGGGGAGTGCATTGTACTGACAGCTCAAAAATAAAATGAAATAAATAAAGTTGCTACGCTTTGAAATGTGTTTGCTTAATGACAGTCTGGCTCTCCTATGCCCTGGGTCTTTCATTTCTTTAAGCCGCATGATTTCAGGCCTCCTGTCATTTAGATTCATCAGCTGGGGTCTCCGAAGAAGAGGAGGAGATTGCACAACCAAGGGCAAGAACAACATTATTGAAAAACATTAATTATTGTTCCTTTCTGTCCAATGTCGAAAGACATCAGTGAAGTTCCGCCCCACTGAAGGTCCACATAAATAGAAAAGCCCCCAATATTTCTTGCAGAACCCTCTGAATTGGCGCCAAGACTCAAACAGCAGGTCTTTATAAACTCCCCCACTACCACTGCCCCACCCATCTTTTTTTGAGGCGAGGCAGCTAAATGGAGTACAAGGAACCACATTTCTGCAGAGACAGAAGGACAAAGGAGTTTGTTATTGAAGGCCACCCACTTATTTTGGCTCTCAGTGAAAAACAGTACCGATGAAAATATACATGGCTATTTTTCTGCTTGCACTGTAGTGTGGGGCAATTGTAGATATAAAACTGTTTAGTGTGGTTCTGCAGATATGAACCTGCTGTTAGTGCTCTTCAATTCGGGTATCAGGCAATACATTCAAAGGGCAACTGACACCAGAAGAGGAATTAATTAATGTCATGTGAATGTTGGACCAGGAGAAGGGACGATTTTGAAAACTCTTACTGGAAAGCGTATTACTGCAGGGGTGTGGGGAGGAAGATTCCAGACATTCCAGTTTCGTTTTTTCACCGATTTCCAGGCAGCAGCATACAGTTGATTTATACACTGCCGTGTCATTACAAATGTATTTTACATTACAGAAGTGCTCCACACTGCATTCTTTCCCAAAAGGAAACCACTCTTCCTGCCCATATTTGGAAGAGAAAGGAAGGGAATCCCAGGTGATGACTCATGGCTTTCTGACGCTTAAGGCGCGCGCAGCCTCAGTGGAAGAAACACATTCATTCATTTTTAGACAAATGAGATGTGAGGGAAACATATTATTCAGCGGCCTTGCTTTAATAAAAAATGTTGCGTTGCCAGTTTTACTTAATGCATTGGCCCCTTCCATCCCTACCTGTCCTACCATCGGGGGTGTGGGCTTTTGCGGGCTTCTCTATTAAAGTTACTGGATTAGTGTATTTGTCTTTGGATCGTGTCACAAACTTGAAAGTAATTCCCATAACCAGGTGGGAATGAAAGCCTAGTGGGCCAGGATAGCAAAGCCTAGTAGGCCAGGATAGCAAAGCCTAGTGGGCCAGGATAGCAAAGCTTAGTGGGCCCGGATAGCAAAGCCCAGTGGGCCAGGATAGCAAAGCCTAGTGGGCCAAGATGGCAAAGCCCAGTGGGCCCGGATAGCAAAGCCTAGTGGGCCAGGATAGCAAAGCCAAGTGGGCCAGGATAGCAAAGCCTAGTAGGCCAGGATAGCAAAGCCTAGTGGGCCAGGATAGCAAAGTCCAGTGGGCCAGGATAGCAAAGCCTAGTGGGCCAGGATAGCAAAGCCCAGTGGGCCAGGATAGCAAAGCCCAGTGGGCCAGGATAGCAAAGCCTAGTAGGCCAGGATAGCAAAGCCTAGTGGGCCAGGATAGCAAAGCTTAGTGGGCCAGGATAGCAAAGCCCCGTGGGCCAGGATAGCAAAGCCTAGTGGGCCAGGATAGCAAAGCCTAGTGGGCCAGGATAGCAAAGCCTAGTGGGCCAGGATAGCAAAGCCTCGAGCCAGCCTGGCTTTCAGTCTAGATGTCTTCCCCTTTGTGTCCTACTGGGGGCACCCTAACGTATCACCTCGGAGATCTAGTAGCCCAAGGCAGGAGTGGAACATGAAAGAGGCAGACCATCTTCTCAACAGTCTATGAGAAAGACTACATCTGTACAACATTCACAAAACACCACATGGTTCTGTGTAATACTAGCACGAAACTTCAAAAGACATTTAGTGAATGTAAAAAGTTAAAGTTTGAAGCAATTAATTTTTTTTTATTGTAGTTAAACATAATTCAAGTACCATATTATTGTATTAGTATATTATTTTACCTTATATTATTTTGTGTCATTGGATTTTTAATGAAGCAAATCAGTACCCAGCTCTGTTTGGACTTTATCAGCCTTGTGGCTACGTGTGCTTATCGGTTCATATAGGCAAATTTACTTTAATGAATAGAATTTGCATCCCCATTTTCACAGCATGGTAACCACACCTCCGAGTTCACATTTTCCTAAAACCCAGTGCACATTCCTTCTTTACTAGCAACATCCATTTCTCTCCTACCTGCACCTAAGGATTCTGTGGAAAACCAAATAATGCAAATAATGACAGCAGAGGAGCTGGAATTTAACAAGTGAAGCTAGATGAAAAGACATGGAGCATAAATATACATGGTAAATACTGATGTTTTCCATACAAATCAGACAATAAATCTAAAAATTCACTGGTTCTCCATCTCTGGTGCCTGCCAAAGCAGCGGAGGATGGGTGTCTCGCATCGTGCTGGGTGTCTTGCAGACGCCCGTCGTGTGCGTGCCCCCCATCTCGCTGGGTGTCTCGCAGACGCCCGTCGTGTGCGTGCCCCGCATCGTGCTGGCTCATGGTTCAGGGTGTCCCCTGCCTTGTGTCCTGTGTTTCATAGAAATGGGTTCCATGCTGACCGCGACCCTGCATTGGGTAAGTAGTACGGAAAGGAGATGGAAGGATGAATCGGACGTACGCTTGCTGCCGACCTCAATCAGAATGTGCAGGTCATGTATGTTTTTACTTACCTCAACTCTGACCAAATGATGATCCAGTCTCTTCTGAGAAGTAAGTTGGAACTGAAAACTTTCAGCGGGTGTGACATCTGGGTCCCCGGATGCCCCACATTACATATTTCAAATCATTGCTTTGATAAATAGTAATGGTAATGTAAATGCTGCACTGTAATGTCAATGCCTAAGTTTATATATTGTTTACATATGCATGTACAATAGGTATGTCCTGAAACAAACATATATTTTTTAAACAAATCGTTTCATAACAAGACTTGATTAAGTTTCAAAGTTCTCCCCTGGTTTTTTGTGTCTTAAGCAAACAAATACAGCCATTAAGTTAAAGATTGCAATCTCAGCTCATTTGATTTCCCTGTCCTCCTGCCAGCGGCTGATGGCGCTGATGAGGAGAGGAACAGGATAGATGGACAGTAGATCACATGGGGAGGCGGGGGGCATGTGTCTCTTTCTGCATGACAGAAATGCCAGGTTCTGTGCCAGGTGCCTGCCGGGCTGGGAGGCATGCTAGGGGGAGGGGTTTAATCTGCCCTGCATTTACCTCACAGCCTGAGAAGCAGGGGAACGAAGCACTAGGCTTGGGTAGTATTTTATTATTCACCCATTATGCCGTCCATGATATTTACAGAATTATTGGTATTTTCCAAAAGCAACATTATTCCAGAATTTTAAAATCTCAGCGATAAAATTCACTGAGCATAAGGGGGACCCCCACAGCAATATTTTATAAATATTTTACCAACACTGAGTGGGATGAATGTTACAATATACCGTATTCCTGATCAAGCCTACTGCTCTCAGCTTAGAAACCCGTGATGAGAAGACACTTCGCCCGTGAAACGGACCACATGTTTGGCTTCCACTAATGGCTCTTTTCCACTGCCACCGAGAACCGAGCTGAACCTGACCCGTATCGCAAACTGGCGGTTTTCCATTGTAGCGCATGCAAGCCATACGCGAGCCGTAACGGTGCAGGCATGGTCCAGCTTGCTAACAGGGCCGAAAGCGTGACCGAACTCAGCCATCTGATTGGTTGCAATGTACAGAGATACCGGTGTTTTGTGGATGGGTTATCTGAAGGAAAAAACCTACATTCAATATATTCTTCTTATTTAGTAGCAAAGTACATCGTGATGTCTTCTCGAAAACTTGGAACTTGAAAATTTCCAACCTCCTATTTAAAAACTGAACAGAATGTATTTGTAATGCAAACTTATGCAAGCCAATCAAAATTCAACTAACATTTGATATTTGCATAACACGGCGTTAGTACACAGTAAAAATAATTTTTAAAAATAATAATAATTGCACATAGTCAATCACAATGTACCATTTAAGCAGCAAATAAGCATCCCTTCAGTTTTATGCCACTGTCGCTCTACAAACCCTGCAGCGCCTTTACTGTGCCGACCCTTCTGCAGTGGAAAACCAAAGTGATCTCGAAGAGCTCTCGAAGAGAGGGGTAGATATGAAATATTTTGTAAAAATAGTTCATTTCTCTCAGCAAAACTTTCTCTCGAATGTTTGAACGATGCTGTTTGTTCCAAGTTCCTCTTTTGTTTGTATTCATGTCTGTTCTGACTGGGAAAAAGTAGCCAGATAGACCAACCTTTTGGTGCATAAAAAGTCCAGTGCTGCTGACTTCTTTTGCAGAAATCACTGCTGAAACAGGCTGTGCAGGAACCACAGAACAATGCAAAAGAAAGTGCAGAATCTGCACCGGCTGCGATGGATAGGGAGGGAGAGAACATGCAGACTTGAAAAGGGGTCAAAATCAGGCCTAAATTTAGACCCCTGTATGTGTCTGCGTGTTGACAAGGGACTCCTGTACTGCAGCCTCTGTCAATCCAGCTTCATGCAACTCCACGCAGAAAGGCAGGCTTTGTTCTACTGCTGCCGCTAAAAAAAAGAGTAGAAAAAATGCAATTCAACAGAAGTTCTTTTTTGAAAACGAAAAAAAAGAGCTCTCATTGAAAGTTCTTGCTGGCTGTCTGTTATCCATCCATATCTCTTTCTTTCCCGGCTCCTTTTCAAGCCATAAACATATGCAAACTAAATTAAATCCAAAGGTCAAACTCTCCCTCCTGCAAAGAAGAGTTTCAGCTAGTGACGCTACATACAGAGGAGCTCTTGTGTTTCCGCAAGCGTGCCTCGTGTTTCCGTGCTGCTCTGCAGTCATTTTTTCCCCTCCCCCGTCATGATTTTACGAGGTGAATGTATTGTCTCTCCGGCCGGGACTGGCTGGGCACAGGGCTGCTGTGATCTCTCGTGATAAGGGAGAATGTTTGCTTTCAGCCAGGAGCCACTTGTTTTGTCTGCAGTGGCGGGAAAACGCAGAGAATGACCTGGAGGGAGAAGTTATCTCCTGAGTCGTCTCCACTGCTTTATCTGCGGATTTAATCAGCAAAGGGACTTTTTATAAGAAGAGAAGGAGTAACGTCACCTGTACCTGTTGTCCAAGATGCAGTTGCTTGCAGCTGACTAAAGATACGTGAACTGGGTGAGATCAGCTGCTGATTCTTGGTAGACTTGGATGGTCTGCGATTAAGGCGTGCCTGTACATGCGTGTGCTTGATGCATGATACTAACATATGAGCCATAGGGTGAAAACAGAGAAAGTGGGAACGCTTTCAATCATGGGATATGGGCGTCTCGGCTGACGCAGAAACGTTAAACTAAGACATGTCCAAGCACGCTGAGCAAAACTGCCCTTCTTCCTACTTTTTCCGAAGGCCTGCTGGGAACTTGGTGAATCTTGTGGCTTATTGAATGTCCCGTCTTCGCTCTGAAGCCAGATGTATAAGTAACCTGTGGACACATGTCCGGATGAAGGCAGGCAAACACTGTGCTGCTCCAGTGACGCCTCTCTCAGGTTCCTTCACTGCAGAAACCACTGGATGCCGGCATGAGACTCAGAGCAAGTGGATCAGCTTGAACATCCACAATTAAAGTCTCACTACTGTAACTAAAAACCTATCAGCAACCTGAGCACATCACTGTAAGTGCAGGTATCTTCGTAGCTCATACCATGTGAGCAACTGAATGAGAAGCAGCACTTATGCTAGGGAAATTCTTCGAGGCAAAAAAAAAAGTATGTACTTGATTATTTATGATGTCTGTATAGAAATTGTATTCCCAATTTCTTCCAGAAGACAGGGCTTTCCTTGATACCCACTCTCACCTTTCTAGCAAATTCATAAGCTGATTTGTACATTCATATTAAAGGCTTGGGTGAATTTTTTTCCTGGGACTAATTATGGGAAATGCAACATGTTTTTCAGCATTAATCACTCCTCCAGTCAGTGCCCCATACAATCATGAGTCGTGAGTGATTTCAGTAGCACACGTGGGATTGAAGGGCAGGGATTGAAGCATGCGTGATTCCTACACCCCCTCCTCTCGAAGGACAGCTGATGGAAGTGGGATAACAGCGAGTGAGGCGGTGCTGTCAGGCTGCACTTCCGCTCCTCTCTATAAGTGTTTCCACTTGTCTTTCGTTCGGTGAGTGGCTCCGACGGGAGTCCGCCATGGCATGGCTTCAAAGCGCTCTTGGTCACACAGGCGCCTCTCCCTTCCCTTCCTCGTTAGGAAAACAAGCTAATTAGTGGCTCGTTAATGGGCCGTGCTATTAGTGCCTTTAGGATAGTGAAAGCAGCACGCCAGTGGTGATTCGCAAACATCAGCGGCCCAGCCTCCAACGTGAACCAAGCCGGAATGCGGAGAGCGTGCAAAAAAACATCAGTGCAGCACACGAGGCGCTGTCGCTCCAGCGGCCTACAGGTCTGGCACAGCAGACGAGAGACAGAGACTGCGCCTCGGTATATTGCAGATATCTGGGAGCGAGAGAAAAGTAACTGTGAGAAGTGACTTGCCGAACACCAAGGAGCTTCAGTGTGTCTGTGCTAATCAAATTTTTACGGAGGAAAACCGGAGAATGATGTAGACGATAGGCACGGCCTCCCCCGACACGGCATAGACGGGGGTGTTTTGGAGGAGCCGGAGCGCAGGGCCGAGGATGGCAGGTGCAGGGCTGAGGAGGGGGTCCTGGCAGAAGCCCCCGTTGTTCGCCCACCTCAAACCTCCACCCGCCCCAAGCCAACACACAAGCCGAGCTTGGGCCTGTCGCAATCTGGAGAACGTTAGTGCCGCCCCACCAGCCTCAGCCATTCCCGCTCCCTTCACACCCTAGCGCTCCTACCCCTCACCTACCTACCCTAAATTTAGAGGCGTGCCTCAGGTGTCCCGGGGGCCAGGGACGAGAGAGCGGCTGATGGCATTTGATCCAAGATAGACGTAACGTTCTCACCGGCACGCCCAGGACCCCTACACTCGCCCCTAATTATAGATACTGTGTATTAATCATCAGCTACCTCTCTGACCGACTCTGTTTTCCCCTCTAATGTGGAGAGCCACTCGCTCATCAAGCGCCACTCATTGGCCAGCTGTCACCGCTGACATCATTAGATTATGAATCAGCTATGCTTCGTCTGATGGGCAACTCATTCTCTTCTCGTTTTAGTATTATTAATGGAAATCATGCTTGGCATGAAAATGAAAATGAAATTAGGCCTTTTGTACAAGTATATTGGAATGTGTTATTTTTCACAAACCCCCTCTTGCTCTCCTTTCTTAAGATATACACACCACTGGCGGTGGGTGGCAAAATATTAAGAGGCAAGAAGATACATTTAACAGTATTACAATGCTTTTAAATATCATTAAAATATAGTAATGAATTATTTCAAAATTGCATTATCTGAAATTTCAAATACATAGATTATAGGTATAGGTATAGGTATATACACACACATACACATATGTAATTCTAAAAAACAGAGGAGGTACAACCTCCTCTACTTCAGTGGACCAGCTGCCTTTGATACACACAAGTATAGCAGTGGCAGCTCGACGTCAGAGTACAGGTTCAGCTGTCCATCCTGCACCCCAGAAGCATCTTGGGGGGGGCAGAGGGGCTAAGAGTCTTGCTCAGGGTTGCAGGAGAGATATGGCGACTCGAGTACAGGAGTTTTTGTGTAAGCGTGTCCAAGAACAGGTTTATGTTATACTCAGTCGGATGAATAATGCTTCACTCCATAAAAAAAAACAATTAAAAGAAGTGTGTGTTTTCTGAGTCAGGAGTGACAGGCTTTATCTGAGCGAAAACCACAGAGCGAAATGACTGTTTACTGCTGAGCCTCGTGGTGCGATGGCGGCAGCGGAGAACTGCAATTAAACTCATCTTCCCACAGCCTGGCCCCTTCCTTCCTTCCCTCCCTTTTTTAATATAGTAACGGCAGCTAACAGGACCGGACCTGGCAGCAAGCCCACAGACGGAGCCCACTTTCTGGCTCTCTCTCTTGTGAGCGGCACCTTCTCCCAGAAGGGTGTGGAGGAGCTGGGGTGGGGGGGTTCTGGGGGGGAGGTGATGACACTGCACGGTGAAGTCATCCCCCATGACATCATCCTTCTGGGCTGCAGCCAGGGCACTTGGCGGGCTGGCGGCCCCTCTCCAGAAAGCCGGGCCGAGAATTCAGGCTCCCTTTTGTTTCTGCCCGGGCTGGCAGGGGCCCGGGTACGAGCGTGCACGGAGCAGTGTGGGCTGTCCTGGGATCCAGGCGGCGCCGAGAGCCCAGAGCCGGCACTCCCCCTCGCACACACACAAAGGGGGGACACTGTTCTCGTCGGCCATGCCGCCGCATGCGAGGTCTTCCCAGTCACAGCTGCGTGCTGCTGTGTCGAGGAACCACCTGCAGTTTGACTGTCTGCATTAGCCCTTTACACAAAGTAGCTTTGGTGCTGAAGGTGCGACTCCATCCCCGGAGGCTGGAAGAGCACCTGTACAAAATATACCCGCCCCGCTAACAGGTTCCACATGGCTACAGCCGCCATAATCCCTCTCCGCACCCTCGCCGAGTCATACGACGCCCCAGCCCGCCACACAAAAGCATCACCTCCCAGTTTCTTCTTGATGGGTCTCTCATGGCAACAGCCAAGTGCATTTTTGTTAGCGCGTAACACCCTTTGCTGTCCCTAAGAGCATCACAAATGATCATTGTTATGCACTGTTTAGATATTGAGCATGCACTTAACCCCAGCCACATAAGCTCATGAGTCAAACAAAACTAACAGCAGCGATTTTTTATATGCTTATGCAGCGGTTATGATTGATGACTGTCTACATTTATATCTGCTTTATTTTATATGTCTATCCATGTAACTTATTCACAATATTCATTACAGCTTATGAAATATGACAAATGATTTGACATTATACAAAACTAGTTCCAACATCATAAACTATAAACAGAAGGGTTTTCTTTTATATTTGCTTAATGCAAAACATTATAAATTATAGGGTTTGGTTACATTTAAATGCAGTAATCGTTCAGTTGCTTAAGCGTTCCACTGTTAGAAACATATTATTATTCATTTCAAGTGATATAAAAAACAAGTGTCTTTATGTCTTTTATTGGGGGCAAAAACGTATTAAAAAGTCTGAAATATCAGGTAATGCAAACAGCTTGGCAAAAACAGGAATATATGACATCAGAAGATGCCTGGGAGCAGCCAGAGAATCCAGATGGGAAACCTCAATGTAGGATATATATGTCAAGCAGGAGATGTGCATGTCAAGGACGAGATGTGTATGTCAAGGAGGAGATGTATATGTCAAGCAGAAGATGTGTATGTCAAGGAGGAGATGTGTATGTCAAGGAGGAGATGTGTATGTCAAGCAGGAGATGTGTATGTCAAGGAGGAGATGTGTATGTCAAGGAGGAGATGTTCCTGCGATTAGTGCTGTCAGCCCATTTCTGTAAGTTACAGTGAGGTAAGCAACATATAATTAATTAACTCTGCAATCTTTTTGTTTATCCGAGTTAATTTTGTAGCGTTCAGTATACAGTTCTGTGTAATGTCTCTGTGTGTAATTTGTAAATAAAACAGATTAGCAGCCTAACATGACGTCTAGAACAGAGCTCTCCACTCCGTCCTTGGGGACCATCAGACAGTCCACGTTTTCACTCCCTCCCTGCTCCCTATCAGTCCACGTCTGGAAGGAAGCAAAAACGAGGACTGTCTGGGTGTTCCCGAGGAGTGGATTGAGAAATACTGGTCTAGAACATGGAATATTAACTCCGCTGAGCACAATGGACGGTCATTCATCCTTCAGTATGGACATGGTTCAAAGATTTCCCCCCTTATTCTCACACTTCACAATATCACAGTTTGCTCCTTCTTTGTCCCATTCACTGCTCTCTCTTGGCAGTCCCATTGGCCTCCAGCTTAAATACACCCTCCTGGTTCTGATCCAGGGAAGTCAGAAGTGTGGCAAGAAGAGCAGCACATGGAATTGAGGAGCTGCTCTTTTGTGTTCCTCTCCCTTGTGCTTCTTACTCCTGTTCCTCAGAGGAGGTGTTCACTTGTGTTCCCCTCCCTTGCGCTTATTACTCCTGTTCCTCAGAGGAGGTGTTCACTTGTGTTCCCCTCCCTTGCGCTTGTTACTCCTGTTCCTCAGAGGAGGTGTTCACTTGTGTTCCCCACCCTTGCGCTTATTGCTCCTGTTCCTCAGAGGAGGTGTTCACTTGTGTTCCCCACCCTTGCGCTTATTGCTCCTGTTCCTCAGAGGAGGTGTTCACTTGTGTTCCCCACCCTTGCGCTTATTGCTCCTGTTCCTCAGAGGAGGTGTTCACTTGTGTTCCCCACCCTTGCGCTTATTGCTCCTGTTCCTCAGAGGAGGTGT
>JABFEB020000035.1:13497938-13541765 GCA_019775895.2 Stomatorhinus ivindoensis | reverse complement strand
GAGGTGTTCACTTGTCTTCCCCTCCCTTGCGCTTATTGCTCCTGTTCCTCAGAGGAGGTGTTCACTTGTGTTCCCCTCCCTTGCGCTTATTGCTCCTGTTCCTCAGAGGAGGTGTTCACTTGTGTTCCCCTAGCTCATGGTGCATTTTCTCTGCCTCTTACTCCTTCAGGTCCTGCTGTGCCTCCTCGTGCTTCCTGGGGTTTTTTTCCACAAACATTTTATATGCATTATTTTTAGATGCATATCTGGCCTATGAACTTTACACCAGTTAAATATTCCTTGACTGCAAGGGCAGTCAAGTCAAGGGTTCCTCATGGTATTTGTGAATTCCTTCGGACCTGGTTCTCCATGGGATCCAACCGCTTTCCTTCACATCTCTTGAACCTCTCTAGCCAAATATTCATCTGGGACCTTGGTTACCTTTTATTTTCAGTGATGCGGCTTGTGGGTTTGGTAAATAGTGAAAGCTTGGTGCTTGTTTTAGAAACAAAACCAGAGGGGGAGAAGACTACCCTTCAGCAGATTTATGTAACCAGCATGACATCCAACCATGTATCAAAGCCACATTGCCACAACCAGCACAACTTGCCAAACAGGAGGATTAGTCTAGTTAACTTAAGACATAAGACGCCAGCCTGGGGAGCCAGTCTAATGCTTACTGAAATCACAAAGAATGATGTCACTGCCAAAGCAGCCTCACACACTATAGTAATGCATTAGCTATCTACACTGAAATTAATAAAACGGTAGTTTTCCAATAATCCCATTCATTGTTTCAGGCCATGGCAGTTTGTGTTAAAATTCTGTCTGGGATTTCGTCTGTTTTTTTCCCTGTGTGGGTGAATTGGAAGCCCTGAAGACTCAGTGCTGATGCTGAAAGTCCCCAAACTTCTGACCAATCCTTGTGTAAGAGCTTGTTTCCCATGAGCTCCGCACGGCTGCTCTGTGGGCGCTGAGTCGGGGCTATACGGCCCTCAAACGCACTTTCCTTCCATCTCTGTTTACACAACATATATTAAAAGTTACAGTGTTTCAACACAGTCATGTTGACGAAGTTTGCTGTGCTGGAAAAGGACACGGGCAGCTTCATATTTTCTCAGACACACTGGGTGAGATGAGTATTTTATTTGCATATAATCGACGGAGAGCACGCTGTTTCCAAGGAAGTATTGTGCATATTAAATGTTACCAGCTAAAGCTAAGACAGAGACACATGCCCCTTTTACATTTCTGAAGTCCAAGGCTGTATATTTGGCTATGGAGGCCATTGGCGATGGAGGCCATGTTCTCACCAACATTGTGGGAGTACCACGTCTGTTTGGGGCGGGGTAAACCAAACCTGTGCCCTTGGAGGAGTCTGCCCAAGATTTATGAACAGGAGCCAATGACAGAAGTCGATTCCACCTTCTTGTTAATGGTGTAAGTCGGAATTCTATCTGCTGTTCTGCCCTTTTATTTATTAGTGAATTTGCTAGTTCACACTGATGTCTGCTCTTTTCGGATCTTTTTGTACTGCGTTTCAGGCCTGAACTCTCAACTACACACTGACTGCATTCAGAAAGACTCTCACGCCTATCATTCCCTGTAGATATTTATGCATAAATTTACAAATAATCTTCTTTGTCATATTCCCTGAAGTTTTTGTTTGGTTGTGCATCTTTAGGTTGACTGAAATGTTAATATTTGTCTATCTATCAGTGTGTTCTGAGTTCTCAGCCCAGTTCTGTGTATTTTAAACTAGTTAGACCTAGTTAAACTTTGCTAGACCACAATGTTTACGTAGTATTTTCTGCTTTGATATTAAAGACCCATATTTTGCTCTTCAAGGCAGGGATTTCACTGCACAAAAAGCATGGCACTTGAGTTGACTATCTTGTTTTCTGCTTCACACATTCACCTTGAGTCACTCTTTGGAGAATTGTGTCTATGCATTAAATAAACAAATGTAAATTATTCATAGTGATACACTTAAAGGTAAACGTACCCCTCTAAACACAAACATGTGCCATTTTAGCAGGGTCTGACTCTTGACATTTATAGAGTGAAATGAAGAGTAAACTGACCTGGAAACTCAAAGTGTATCAGCTGGCTGTGCCACTAGACAGAAAGAAGGTTTTATTGTAGACGTATCATGCAGATTTGATGTCACAAGAGCAAGGAAGTTCCCTTACCTTAATATATGATTCCAAAACACCATGTAATCATATAATCCTAACCTTAACCTTGAATGATTTGTGGCGTAGAATAAAATTGAAGCAATGACAGCAAGCAATATTGACCACACATGCAAGAAAATCATGCTATGTATGAATTTTCCCTGAGATCAAAGTAAATCTAAGGACTTGGGTGCCCGTTTGGTGCCTTGTTTTGAAACTACAGCGAGGCCAGTGATGGCATCCGACAACCACAGGCAGGGCCGTTCTGTGAAAAGAGTGCGAGAAAAACTCCCCACTGCCTCTCTGCTTCTCAGTTTCTGTAAGCAGTAACCAGATTTTTTTCTCTTTACACCCCTAGATTTGCTTTTGATCTTTTCTGAATAATATTGATTTGTTAATATGTTGGTTTGTGGCTCACGCCTCCAAGCAGGTCACTGTAACTGCTTGCACTAGTTGGGGAGGAAAAAAAAAAACAAATAAAAAACGTATAATCTAAAAACATTCCAGTTACTTCAATTAAATTAAAACCCATTTCTATACTTCAAAAGCTAAAAAGGAGCCCTGAACAAAATATATTTTTAAATTGATTCTTTGTTATCTAAAACTACTGTAATGGAAAATACTACAGTGTCAACATTACTGCCCTCATGTAAACCCAGACTAACCGAACCACAAGCGCGTTTTTAGCTGTTTTGTCGACTTGGTATGTTTATATGGTAATATCACAGTCCGTCAAATGTCGATATGTGAGGCATAGTGTCGCTACAGAACATGAAGTGTGGCGCACGTCATGTCATGAGCCAGATCTTAGTCACAGGTCTGTTGTCCTAAACTCCCCTGTAAACCTGACTGCGCTGCTTGTTCATCTTGGCACGTTCTGCAGTTTCTTGAGACTGAAGCTTCGGAACCAGACGCGCTCGTCCCGTTTCCCGAGGTGCCTGAGGACGGGTGAGTGCAGCGGCGGCAGGGGGGCATTCGAGGACTGGAGAAGGAATAGTGCTTCGCAACTTTTATAACTTTCAGTGTTTGAAAGAAAATGTCCAGCGTTTAAGACCTATACAGTATGCATGGAATCTGAAATACACTGGATATCAATTAGGCTACTGCAAGATCTCCATCCAAAAATACTCTATCCACTCTGTTTTTCTCTCACATCTGTATTTATCTAACTGCATGACAAAAATATAATCGTTAATATTCCAGGCTACTACCAGTGATGTTATATGTCAGTGAATTTATCTAAGTTTCGTATTTCCAACACTGCTCCAAATTTATTTCGGAAGAAAAATTGATTGTCGAATGTAATATAATAATTTGCTGCTCGCTTGTTTGTCGTCAAAACGTGAATGTAAGTTAAATCAGGGCGCAGTGAAATTTTAATAATGTCCACAATATCTCATTAGTTTTATATATACCGAAATCCATGGCAGCCCTTTAAGCGGCATTACTAAAACGGTCGTTTTGTGGAAAAGAGAAAAGCCTCGCAAAGTATTAAATACATTCAATGGAACTTAATTACAAATTACAACCCATCCGCAGCGCTTTAGGTTTACGTTTTGATGTTCACGTCCCAGCGTAAAGAATAAATGACACGAGACATTTTTTTCTGCCCGCCGTTTTCTTTAATCTCCTCTGCAGAGACACGTCAATCAGGTCAAACGCGCCCAGTGCGAGACCGCTGTCCGGTCTGTCTCTCCGATGCCATTCCAGCTCCGGCTTTCGGTTCCTGTCCCCAGGACCCGTGTCCGATCTCTCCGACGCCTTTCCAACGCCGGTTTTCGGGTCCTGTACCATTTTTGTTGGGCAGCCAGACGCCAGCTGGTACTGTTACGGCAGTAGTTTTGTCTTTGTCGGTTTTTCCGTCTGTGTGTACGACTCTGTGGCTGTGGACCCAGGATATATTCTCATGCGTCTACAGGAAAGTTTTTCTCTAAATAAATTAAGCTTTAAAACCATGTTCATGTGGGCTTTGAATATATAGTCAGTTGCAGTAAGTCCTTCCACTGAAAACTCTGTTGCCTTCAGCTTGATTAGATCACTTTATGAGACATAATGAAATCTCCGTATTGCCTGCCATTCATGCAAAAATGTTCTTGCTAAAGTGTTTTTTCAAATGCACCACACCTTGATTCTTTATGTATATTCCCTGAAATGACTTTAATCTTGCTCACACCTTGCTCAAAAATCCTTGTGTGTGTACAATTGGTCACATTAAATAAATAAAACAATTATTATTGAATATAAATGAAATATCTAAAAGGAGTTCTATCTGTCATGAAAAGTCTCATGATCTCATGAACAGAACCCAGGGTATCCAGCAGAACATCACTGCCTCCCCACAAGTTCTACATTTACTGAATACTGTGCCGACTTCCAACAGTCCATTAAAGTGTCAGACTCCTAAGTAGTGCTCTTCAAAGACCTTTGTAGCGCAATTCTCATATACTGCTGTGCAAATCAATCACCTGTCTAGAGTTATATAAATGATGCATGGCTGAAATACATTTTGGAATAAACAGTAGAAACATTTTAGGTTAATAGTGATGACAGTGGTGTGTGGTAATTCAACACATGGTCAGTGTATTGTGCTGTTGAAAACATTGCAGCATTTTGTCAATAGGTCCAGGCCTGGCTGTAGTCACTGACTCATGACTCCATTTTATCATCACTTCAGCGAAGGCCTAAAGCATGACTTATGCCCACTTGTGGCCCCAGAGGTGAGAATCGGGACAAAATTCAAGTCTCCTGTGACCCCTGTGTTCTTGGATTTATACTTTGATTTCCAGAGGTGGAAAGTTCAGTTCAGGTTCAGCGCCAACCAGCTGAGTAGTCTGTGATTGTGACTCGTTATGCTTAACTGGTTGGTTGAAACAAAATCTTGGTCTGGATTTGAATTTTCTGAACCTGAACTTTCCACCTCTGCTGATTTAATTCCCTATGTCTTGCATTTAGAGTTATGCTAAGTATGCACAGGTAGTTCTACCATCTAGCAGCTCCTTACCAATTAGGCACAACTGATGCTCAAGAAAACAAGCCACACCATGTCTTGCCCCAGTGTAAGTATTGAACACAGCCCGAAGACCTGACCAGCCGATCAAGAGTAACTGATGCTGTAGACCACAAAGGTTGCAGGTGCTCCTGCTAGACCCATCATTATATTACACTTTTAGGCAAATTTACTCCTTTTCAGTGCAACCCCAAGCTGGCGGGGGCACAGGGTAGAGCTGTAGAGCAAGCAGTGTGGATGAGATGGACTAGATGTCACAACCATGACAATGCACCAGTGTACTGTGAGCGATTCTACCACTGTCGTGCAAAAACAGACCAAGTGGCGGCAAGCAAACTGGAATTTACCTGATATTCAGACCAGGCCAGGCCATTGACTGCAGGGCAATGACATGCAATAGAGTAATGATTACTGGAATGATTACTGGAATTATCTTTGTAAATGTGTTAGCTGTTACAGCATACTGATAGATAAAACACAACAAACAATTGTGTTATAATGTACTACATAGAATAATTACCTTAATCAAGAATAGTCCCTGGGACATCTATATTGACACTGAATTTTAGGAGATGTAGATTTCAAACACAATGCACTTTTTCCTTTGGCCTTATGGTTGTAGGTTTCACACCATCAGTGATGAATGATTGGAAATGAAACCTTTACACACATCGATTTTGGTTTCACAACATTTATTGAAATCCCCTGTTCTGAAGGGGTTTTATTTTTGTAAAAAAACATTAATCAGTATGCTTCTCCCTAACAGTACGATAGGACAACATCCAACTAATCAGATTAAAAGTGACCGCATAAAGAGATGGAGAAAGGTCGGTGGCAGTCCTGATAGTTCCTAGTGTAGAGGAACTCTGGTGCTTTGTCACGCTATAGAAAGCAATGGAAACACAAACCTTTGTGGTGTGTCTTCATATGGCTTAACAAGGGAAAACAGGACACTGGGCTAACCAAGCCACTTGAGCTGTGGAGGTCAAAGGAAAAACCTCTTCATTTATATTCTCAGCCACTTGCGGAGTTATGTGAACTAAGTGAGTTATAAGTGAGTTGTTTACACTTCATCTGAATAAAGGTATCCTCGAGGAACTCCTTAAAGAAACATTCCTCTGATCAAACGTTAGGTCAGTTTTCTGTTTCAGATGGCATATCATATATATATATATATATATATATATACACACACACACACACAGACAGAGAGAGATAGGGTGTGTGTGTGAGAGAGAGAGAGAGAGAGAGAGAATACATCTGGAGCATAAAAAGATTAAGAGCAGCCAGATTCTCGGTGGGTCTCCAAACAAGGACAATTCATTCGAAGGCAAATATAAGAATCATTTACATTTAATTTAATAAATCAGTTTATCAATACTGTTGTTTGTTTTTTAGCCCATGTCAGTTGTTGTTTGTCAAAATGGGATTACTCTAAACAGGAGTTGCAATATAAACCCACACAGGATGGACATTTTCATCTAGTATTATGCAGTCCGGGAAAATAGATCCAGGATGTAAGCCATTTGGCTGTTTGTCTAATTTGATATGAATCAGAACTTGTAAAGAAAGCTGTAGAAAATTTGGCACACCAGTGTGAATGGTTCATATGAGTCAAGGCAGAGAATCTTACCCTGGTTTTACTCTTTTGTATTCTTTCTAATATATTAAACATTAACCATTTAATTACAGACCCAACAAGGTTGTGGTTGGGTCTGTAATGAAACAGTTAATATTTAATTTATTAGATTGACCACATATATGTAAACATGGAGTCATCACACTGCATTACTGTTCTTTTAAAAAAGATCTGCATGCAAACCCTAATATTTAACTTTTATCTTTGTTAAATGTATTTTGTACACATAGCAGGGCAAGTGCCTTGGTTCTCAGAATCTGCAGCATATAAAATACTGATATTTTAAGAATTAACCAATAATGTTTCATTAGCCTGTAGTGAGTCATTTACAAATTCCTTCCACGTGTTATGACCTTTCAGTTGTCCCTTATATATATAATACGTGAAGTTATTGATATTTTAGCAAACTTATAGTGTTCTAACACTATTATCGGAGAACTGCTTATCTTTCAGTTGGGACTATTTTCCCCCAAATAAATCTTGAAGCTCTAATTGACTTCTTTGATTATGTTCTAGTTTCACTCCACATTTAGCCATTCATAGTGTACTTTGATTTTATTCTTCTGATATTATCTAACTATTACTATTAAGCTTGAAGAGAAACTGTCTGAATCTCAGAAGTCAATCCAAAATATCATACGGATTTGACCTCAGATAACCCTTGCCTGTAATTTGCAAACAGTGATAGAGGAAGATGCAATGTCTGTCACTGAAGTTGAATGGAGACCCTTAAATCTATCTGTATACTGAGGTTTCCTATGAACCAGCTCTCCAGGTCATGGTGAAATGCACTGCTAGTGTATGCAAATGATTCTATTTGAATTGGAATGCAGATCATCTCTGGCCTGTACTCATATTCGGACAAGAAGAGAGGAGGGTATTATTTAACATTTCCTCCCTCCCAAGAAAAAAAAGTTTAGCTAAAGATATCAACAGTGGTTAGCGACTGTCACAGCACCAGTTCTCAGAGATCTAGCAGCAAGCCTCTGCCAGAGATAACCTTTAAAGCAAAAGCTACAAGATTGGGCTGATTATTTTAATACTTTGCATCTCGGCTGTGTGTCAGCCTACACAAATGCAAATGACGAGAAGGGGCACAAAAAAAACTTACCAGACACTCAAAAGCCGGCAACACAAGCTGCGCACAGAAGCTTCTGGACTGAATCACACCACAGGAACGACACGGGGCTGTGTAAAACTGAAACTCTCTCACATGCGACTTTTGCTGCATCTGTCAGTTTGTCATTGTGTGAGTCATTAGTTTGTTTCTGATAAAATGCCTCTTTTAGTGAAGAGAATGATAGCTTCTCATATCACATGGGCAGTGGCAAAGTCACATAGAAGGACACATGTCGATTGCCACAAGAAGATGTTGTACAATCCAATATTCTATCTGTTTATTTTTAATAATTACTCCTTTGCACTACATGTAAAAGTTTACACCTCACCTCTGGCACAATTCCTCGCTTTGACTGCTCTATCGTAGGAGCTTGGGAGGTTAATGCCTTAGATTTCTAGTAACTTTCTCAGGAGATGCCGCACATGGGAAGAGCCTTTTTGATTACCCAGCAAATCCTGGGTCAGCAGCTCCGCCATTGCAAACAGCCAGTGACATGAGTGTGCAGACATGTCCTGACGTCCAGCTGACTGGCTCAGACCTGACAAAGAGCTTTTTTTTATGAACCCTAAGCTTCTTCAGCTATAAGACCCTCCAACAGCATTTCCCCTACCTCATGATTTTAGGATAATACTTCTAACCTTATATTGTATATGGTGCTATCCCTGTTTAAGAGGGGTTTCTTTAAAAATGCTAGTATACTGCCTATTGATGTAGCCAGATATCATTACAGGTTCTACAACAACACCTTTCCTATTATTTGAACCAGCGACCTTATGGTTGGAGGTCCATTCCCTATGGTGCTAGCTTCTCTTAAATTATATCTTATTTTATCAGTTACCAGATCTTAAGTTACTCTTGTGCTTTGTATCGCAATTAGACATAGTGGGAGGGATTAAAACCCACAACCCACAGGAGAATCCTCAAAAGATCATCATTTCATTTAGAGAATAATACCATAAGGTCAGCATGTGTCCTTCTTTATAGACATTCATACATGCCATCATGTGTAGGCGTAGATACAAACATTAACACTCATTTTCAATCTGACAACATGATACTCAACATGTCATCACTGCTGCTTTGATATGGTAAAATGAGTCTGGGTGTTTACATGCAGCCTTACTTAGGTTTTCGTTTTGAGAGGTTCATGTGTCATAATATTATGTAGGCCTGTGACATAGGCCTACTGTACGTGATTTACGGGAGCTATGGGAGGCTGAAATGTAACAAATGTATGTGTGAAGGCAATAATATTATTCCTGTAAATGAGTGTTCTCAGAATGGAAACTAGTTTTTTAATGTTTTTTTTATGAATCAATAACATCAAGCACTCTCTGGTAGAATCACATTTTGGAATGTTAATGCTGTTGCGCATATATTTTTGGGTATTTATTCCTTAGTCTAGCTGGAATTAGCAGGCCAATCTTACTTATAAAATTATGTTTAATGATTAGAAAAATTCCATTTCATTTAACCTGAAGAATTTTTCATTCTGCACAACTGATGAAGCCATAGTCGTAATCCATTACTGCACCGCGTAATTGTGCTGTTGATTTTTCCTATTTGACCTGACGTCATTTGACCTTAGTTTACCTCTCTAATACGTTTTTTGTATGCCATTCGACGCACTGGAAACGGGTTGCTGCAGTCTGCACAGGACTTTTGATCTGATGAATACACGCTCATTTTGTTTCACATCAAACAACACAACTTTTTTTCTTGGAACAAAAATAATTAATCATTTTCAAAGAAAAATTACCACAGATCAGTAATACCTCATTTCCAGGTATTACATGTTACTTTGATAAAGCGAGCAATTTTCTGCTCTTTTGGGGAATTCAAATTTTAATCATATATAAAATTCTCTCGTTGAAACATAACGTATAATGCTTCCGAATTTTTTGTTGAAATACACGTTTGGGCTACCATCTGTTTAGGCTGGTAAGAATTTATTGCGTAATGATAGCAGAAACATGTTTTTTCCCATTAAACAATCAAATTTTGGTATTTTGATAAATGAATATGCCATTTGAATATTCCATTTTAAAAGGCAATATTTTTACAAATGCCTGAGTGGATTTCCTTCGACCTTACCTTTAAAACAGTTACATTTATTGGTCTGAATTGTTATCGGTGATTATTGGTTTCGAACTCAGATATTTTATGTTCTCCAAATGTTCTATATTGTGTACAAGAACGGAGATAAGATGTTGAAAACGGATATTCTGTGTCTATGTAAATATTTCACAGCTCCGTAGTTTGATAATTGTATTTCCTAAAAACAAAACCAAATTCTAAGATATGTAATCTGCACAATCGATGTCCGCAATATGTGTGTGTGTGGGGGGGCGGGGGTTGTGTGTGTGTAAGATGCCAAGAAGAGGATTCATTATTGTTCTTTGCCCAGGCTTATGAGAAGTACGACACAGTCTACATACTATTTTTAGACATCGATATCAATGCTTATAATAGTGATATAATTCTTACTTGCATTTCATTCTCATTACGCTAACTTAAAGCAGTGTGTTAATTTTGTCGTTCTTTAAGCCGTAAAACGTTTATCTTGAGGATCCAGCGTTTTGTTTCAGTTTAATTTTGTAAAAAAGCAGTAGCAAATATTTCACAAATTCCCTTTAAAAGTTATTGTATTGGCTTCAGCACTCATGAATCAGATGTCCCTGAAATCTACAGTTATATTATCTAGAAAAAAATCCCGTTATAATTCCTCATGAGTGTAAGGATTTTTAAAAATCGCGCCTGAATTATATCAGCCCAACATCTGTTGACGAATCTAATATTTGAAATATGAATTTCTTTTTTAAATCATATCTATTTTTGTGTACAATGCAATTACTGAATTTTTTAAAATAATCATTTAATAAAAGTTAAGACACGTACTTTTTGAATTTTACTTATCTGGTTTAGGTTATATGTAGTTTCAAAACACTGTTATAATTACGCAAATCATACATTATGTAAAAGCAAACACATTTACCACACTTGCTTGTCTAGAAATTCCAGATCTTCCAATTAATTTAAATATATAGTCCTGGTTATAATATGCAAATTGTTTTTTAAATAATGTTACAGCCAAGCTTGCAGTTTACTCTGAGTTAAACTATACAATATTGATTCTGTTGCTACATCAACTTAAACCGGCAACATTTGATTAGTGATACGTCTACTTCACAGCCAAAAATACAACTTTACAGAAACGTGCAGATGTTTTTCAGAACGAATTTCTAGTCTGTTTGCCTACTGCGATTTGATGCAGTGAATTCGGATTTGTAACGGAGTTTTTTGGACTTATTCGGCTAGTTAAGGGTCTGGAAGTGAACCGAATATGCATCGATAAAGCATGGGCTTTCATCTTAACGAAACACAGCACATACATATTATAGCAATGGTACATAAAGATGATTGTTTTACAGAATCAACAATAATGACGTTATAATGAAGCGGCCTTTCAAAATCTCAGCTGAAGTTTTCCGGAGGCAAAGAAGCGTGTCCCTACGGCCAAATACTCCAACAGTGTTGTACAAATAGTATAATATATTATTAGGTTGTTGTACAAAACAACAGGATGGTTTTAAACGTTAAACATTTAAGAATCAAGGTGAATGGCAGGGCAATTTAGGACAACCCGTGATTGCTGCAGGTAAACAATGCAATTTATAGCATACTGTACAATGCAGTGTTGTTTCTAACACGATTATATTTATTGTAATGTATTTTGGTTTCCGCACGCAAAAAAACAAGGAAAAATGACGTCAGTTCACCGCAACTACAAATAATACAAGTAATCTATGAGTAGGAGGGTTTCTCTGTGGTCTAGTTTTTACAGGTAGTTTCTACAAGTGTAATTTCATTTTAAAAAGTGTACGTCTCATCTACAAACAAAATCTTGATGATTGATTCTTAACACACCAGAATTATCACTGTTAATCGTAAATTAGATACAATGTCAGCGTATTAGATACGTACACTCAAAAAAATGATGCATGGTAAGATGAACCTATAGTAAGTTAGGCCTATTCAGTACAACGGTGAATAAAATTTGATTGTTAGACAGTTACCATATGAAAAAGACATACGATGTGTGTGGGTAAAATTATATTAATGTACTTGATAAAAGGCTTAATTTAAATGCATATTCAACACAATGACCTCTAATATATTAATTTGTTAATTCTGCGACTAATAGCCTGTCTGACAGCAAAAATCGCTTTTACAATACTGAAGTCGAAAAGGCTAATCATTACAGCAGAGGTCAAATGATCTTAATAGGCCATTTTTTATGTATGTATAAACACTATACAAATACTTACAAATTAACCATTTAATCGTAAATGGATCAGGTATATGCCCTACTTAAAATTACTTTAAATAAGCTTTATGTTCTAACATATTTATCACAGCTGGTTGAACTCCGCATGCATGCTACCATTATCTCAGATTTGGATAAGATATTTAGTGGATTATTGCGTCATTATAGCTATTTTTTATACTTGCTTTGCAAATATGCAGCTGTTTTGCACAGTGTACATACAGTACATCGCGGTGGCCTGCCCTATATGTACCTATCGTATAAATATCGTTAAAACATAATATCTGGGTTTTAAGAATGCTTCAGTTAAAGTGCCACCCGCAGTCGTTGAATAAGGTAAATCTAGCATCTGTCAGTTTATTAATAAGAATATGTTTTACTTAAGCAATTTCACCCGTTGTCGATGTCAGTGCTTATAAGTGTTATCACCTTCACTTATTTCAAACGATCATTTCATCTGATAGGCCGTGTCTGCGCTGTAAATTAAAGACATTAGTTAATACATTAAGACTTAATTAACGCATATATTTTATATATAAAAAAATATCTTAAAACAACTTTTTCCGCTCCTTTTGGCGTTTCCCATTCGCTTACGGCGATCTCGGTGTATGTTCCACCTGTTACTCTACACAGCGTCACGTGTTCTTAAAGAACAATTAGTAATTTGAAAAATCATGACAAAAACATTTCACATTTTAATCAACAGGACAACTTTCTTTGCATACCGACGCCGTACACTGTATAATGTTTACTTAAAGTAAGTAAATTGATAAGCAAACTTCCTGATGCAACTCGGCTGTAATCAGGAGCAATATAGGCTACTGCACTTTCGATTAAGCGCTAGCCTGTGTCCGTCACAAATTCCTTTCCATGCAACAACGCAGAGTTAGAAGGTTCGTGCTCCGGTACTACTCATCGACTCAAAGCGCTTTGTCCATGCATGAAAGGATTTCCCCAAACCTGCATAACCTCCCTGTGATTCTAACTGGCAGTTAATAGCGTAGGCCGAGTGGCTAGCCATAGCGGTTGGATGACTTGGTTGGCGCACTGCTTTCACTGCCTGCTCCATATGCCCGGTATTGTGCGCCTCTCTCACTCCCTATAGACCGCCTCTCCAGCGGAGTGTGCTCATGTCCTCGAGTCTGCTGGGGTGCTCCGGTGTGGAAGACAGCCGCGATTTGTCGTGAAGCACGTGATCACGGCGATCCCACCAAAATTTTCGGGGTTGAGGGTTTTACTTTTGTGTATGAGGTCGTGTGTTCTGCTTTTTTTTTCGAAATGCCGCCGCTCCGCCTCCTCTTTTCGCAACATTGACGCAATGTATAAATACTGGAACAAAAGGACAACTTCCTTGAAGCTTGCTGAAACTGCATTTAAAAAGCAGGCGCGTTCAGTGCCGACCATACAGAAATCTAAAGAATGGAATTTAATTCAGTCATCGCGGCCGACTCTCGACGTGCACGTTTGGACAGTGCTTTCTATGTATCAGGCGCCTAAGTAAGTATGATTAACAAATTATCTTTCGCCTTTTACTACTCTTCCTATGAATTTCCATATGCATCGAAGGAAGCATTTGTTCGGGAGTCGTATTTGAATTAAAATAAAAGTATTTTAAAATTCGAGTTTTAATGTATAAACGACAAAGTTGCTCACTGAAATGCCAGGGTATATGCGATGATGACAAGCTGGTGCTACAGCAAAACACCTTCTAGTTTATAAGAAAAAAAACTACCTAAGCCTAAAAACTGTAAACAAGCAAGTTGTGTAGTACCTTTAGTAGTAGTGAAATAAACAAGAACAGCACCCGCATTGATAGATTTGAACACGTATCTGGAGGATGATAATAGCCTACTTAGTCATTTGTCGTTATACATAATATATTTATATAACAGAGATTAATGCCATTGTTGTTTTGTTATGCATTTTTGTGAAGTACTGGTACCTTGGTAGGACCAGAATATTTGTTGTCGCTGTTGGCTATATTTTAGTCGCTTACTTGTCCTTTAGTAGAATGATACTACATCTTGATTTAGGTTCATTTAACTGAATGCTCACTCGTGTATGGTGTCATTATCGGGCTCAGCCTGGTTCTAAATTTAACATCTCTCCAAGGCAGTTTGCGGAGCCAGGACGACTGGGGTGCCGGTTTTGTTATACGTTGCATGCGATTAGTTGTCGTACGCCAGATGTAAAGAGTAAAAATGAATCGGTCGGTCTTAAAAGCATCCCACATGCTTTGTTGCTGCTGCCTGCGAAGCCGCAGCATACCGTGCCTTACTCGAGTTCTCGTCGCGATTCGTGCGGCGTGTCGAACAAAGGAGCCGCGGACACTCCGGTTCGGCAAAGAGCGGCATTAGACAGCAGCCACTCTGTTTACAATAATAACAGGATCCTCATGACATCACGTAACAGACAGCGGTCTCCGCCAGAGAAAAAACTTCGGAGGCATCGGCGACACGCTAAATTTGGAAAGCGGTTACATCATCTGAATGAAAACCACGTGGGGCGGGATTTCCGCTCGACTTGGTGCCTTTATTGCCACTCCAGAAAGCGGACTGAATCCAGTTTATTTCGGGTAGTGACTGCCGTGCAAATACCATAGAAGTGCCTCGAATAACTGACTACTTTTTTGGAAGTATCTCAATAGATTACTTTAATTGTGGAGGTTTCTTATCTATTTGCTAAGCTTACACACACACACACACACACACAGATTGCAGATAGTCATAAATTTATGATAAATTTCTGCAATATGTTTTCTAAGAGCAAAACAGCTGTTCGCATGAACATTTGTGTATGTTTTGGTATTACAAAAGATTGACACAGGCCTATATATTTATTAATTATTACACCCAAAACACTACTATGTGTTGGTACCAGACCAGTTTTATTGCTTTTTCCCTTTTTCTATTATTTTTTACGTCAAGTTTTGGCGTCGGTGGCCCTTTGAGTCACTACTATTTCTGTTGCGCAGATCTGCTAGAATAGGTAACGTTTTATTTATTATATGATTATGACACTACGTCCAGGAATGGAGGAATGGTGAGGTTACACCAGGACGTTTTTGCGTTCTATCACTTAGTAGGCTACAATCTTTTATATCTCAATTGTTATTTGGTCTGGTTAAAATACGGCTTTCTACAATTTACTAAATTGACCAAATATTTTCTTTAAATCAATGAGTGCAGAGTTTAAATGCGCCTGGACCTCAAAAGACTACGATAGAGTAAAACGTTGCAGCAGCTCCTGCGAGTCTTCTTTTAAAATATTGAGAAATGCGATGGCGAGGTTAGCAGTTTTCAGGCCTGAAACAGGGTCCGTCTTCAGCTGTTTTTGTAAGCAGACCGTCGGTTGTCCGTAACTGTTCGCCTAAATTCTCAGTTCATTTCTGTCTAAGGGACGTGCACCTGTTGCGAGATGAGCGCTGATTGGCTTGTTTAGAGTAGAATAACAAAATGTGTATTTTAACTTGCCCACCAGTAACAGCACGTCAGTTTTCCGAGAAGGACTTTGTCGTGTCTGCCTCATTTGTAGCCCTGTAAACTGTACGCTAATTGTAATATTTGTAATTCAGACGGTGGTTATTGCTTTTGATCGTTTGGCCGTATAATATATAAACCGTGTCACTTTTTTTTTTACAACAATTTGTAGTTCCTTTAAAAGGTGTAACGTATGTATTTGTCTGCGTATAATTTAAACGCATATATTTAAATGTAAAATAACATTTTAACGGTGTCTGCCATATCATAATACTGAACTAGACTGTTGCACAATAATTAAAACTGCTCCTAGACTGATTGTAATAATCTAACATGAATCATCTTCTTTAATTAGTCAGCTAAATCAGTTCCGAATAGTTTTATTTTTAATAAAGCCAAACACACTCGTAAATTTTCACCAGAAAAGTCACCCACGGATGTGAATGTCAGTTATTTGCTCTAGTTATTAGTGATGAACATTCAAGACTGATCAAGTAGAAACTTGCCAAAGATGTAAACTGACACACTCAGAGTCCCCAGCATCATGGTAATGAGCCATTGTTGTAGTACTGCATCGAGTTTATGTTTCGCTTTTCTTTTACGCCATGTCGTCGTGTTTGTACATGATTTGCTACCTGCATTACAAGAGAGTGTATGTGGGTCAGCAGTCGGCGTAGTGGTGAGGGACATGCATCCACAGCATACAGTTTTGCCAGACTTAGCTGTTATACCCTTGAAAAAAGTCCTTTATGTAAATTTCTCAAGAAGCCAATTATACAAATGAGAGAGGGAAAAAAAACCTTTAAAAGTGCTATATATAAAGTGTTAGCGAAGCAACTAAACAGATGTAAAAAGGCTGTGTTATAACATTAAAGGCAAGAACACACCTAATGTTGAAAAGCTTTTTGAAAAAAGTTTTAAAGATTATTTTAAATAATGTTCTTGGTATAGTCGGCCCACCAGTAGTGGCTTAACTTGAAAATAGTAGTTCTGTAATTATCTTGATTCTTTATACATTTGGTTTTTAATTGCAACCTTTATAATTACATTTTAATGTCTGAATGACTGGAAAAGACAAATTTTCAATGTGATAATTTGTAATAAGCTTCAAGTGAATGGAATTATGTTGTTTCCAAACACGATTAACTGTTACTGTTACATTTAGGAATGCTGGAAGACGACAAAGAATGACAATATGGGTGGGACGAGTTTGTCAAACACTATGGTTGAACATATTTGTGCATTAAATGAAAGGATAAACTGTTTTTTTCCTTTATTCTTGCTTCCCTCCAGTCCTTATCAAAATGCATATCTAATTATCTTCAATTAAAGATGCAGCATTTTTGTAATATAATGCTTTTAAGGAAAATTAATACTTGTCTACATTGTTTCTTGACTCAGCCTTGATATAGACAGACAAAAAATCTGTAGTGAACTACTTTTTTTCTTTGTTTAGCCATCTTGTAAAATTCTGTTCCGTTCGAGTACATCCACCACGCTTACCCTGGCTGTTATGAGTTTCAGTGCTGACAGGATGCGTATCTGGAAGGGATATCTTTGAGTCTGTAGATCAACTAGACTTTTATTAATCAAATTTTAATTTTATTTTGCCACATCGAAACATTGTACAGGTCTAAATTTTTCTGCCTTTTCGAATGCTGTAAATCTTAAAACAGTAATGTATTAATATAAACCTTTTTAGACTATAAAATAATCACGTATAGCGAATTATAGTGATGTAGAAGTTTAAATAGTGCTTGATTCAGTTTTAATAAACATCCCTAAACTTGAGGTTCCTCTTAATGTCACTTAAGGACTTAAAGTCTCTCAAAGTAATCTTCTTCTTTCATAATAAAATTGGTTATTTTTGAATATAAGTTCCTTACATTGATATTCATACATTAAGATTAATTGGGATATACACATACTGGAGATTGTTTAGGGTTCCTGTGATGATTGTGCCCTTCACTGGACATTAGAAAAGAACAGAGAAGGAGTGTGTCTTGGCCAATGAAAAATGTGTTCATTGGCCCCTCAGCTACAGAAGGGAGACTCCAGCCAGAATTGTGTAGGAGTCTGATTTGCTTCTCTAACCCTTATTTAATGAGTTTTTTGCTGTTCTGTGTAGTTAATGTGGTATTCCTCCAAGATTTAACTTTTTTTCAGGCCAGGACAAAATGACATGGCTGTGCACAGTTCAGGCCAACAATTTAGAAATGTAGGAGAGTTACTGTGTGTTCTGTTCGATATTTATGGTTTGGGTTATTTGATATGTAGAACACTGCAATATAATACAGATGTTTTTTGAGCAACACTCCACCTTTCAAAAAACCATTTGTCAATCTTAACATATATTAAGGAATGTGTTATGTGTGACCCTGATCGTTTGACCATGTTCTCGCCATCATGAGAGCTGATTTATTTCCCACAAAGGGAAGGGTACATGAAAATCTTGAGTCAGGCAGTAAATTGGTGAATGAGGCACTAATGCAAATAGCTAACTGGTTTGTGTTCAGAAAGGTTAAAGGGCGCTGTTGTATTTTCAGGGTGAGCTGTGGCTCACTATTGCTTATTGACAGATGTGTTGTCACTGGAGTGTGCTGGCTTGGCCCATTATAGAATGAGAAGTGCACTTCAAAAACTTCACAACCCCCCCCCCCTCCACAACACACACACTTTAAAGAATCACAAGGGTGCAGCTGCCACAGATGTCTTTTGGAAGGGGAGCAGGATGGGGGAGGGTTTTGTATCAATGGGAGGAGAAGACTCATGCCCCTCCTCCGCCCCTGCTCCCCTGCTCCCCACCCTTTGCAGCCACCTCACGCCCCACGATCACAGGGAATCAAAGCTTTGTTTGAAAAGTGATGTAGAAGAGACAATTGGCCAGAGAACTTATTCGCTCTGACTGTTTACGGTAATCCAGTCATCTTTTCATTCTCCTTCACTGTCAGCCATAATATGTGAACCTGGGTTGTACAAATCCACTTCACTGAAGAGTTCATTTATTAATAAATTAACTATTACCTGTATATAGGCACTTCTGTCAGGCTGTTAACAACACCTCAAATGGACACACATTTTAAACACGCTACCACTGATCTGGGTCCCACTCAAACTGTTAATCTATTAATCTTAACAATTTTACCATGCATGAAATGTTTGTTGCGAACATAAGTTTTCTGCAAATCAGGCATCTGAGAAACGTTTTGGCAAAAAGAAATTTTACAGAAGATGTCACATGAACTAATGCCGTTGTCTGCATATGGGTGTAGAAGAATGAAACAAAAAAAAAACCTCTAGGCTAAGATGATGACTAGAGAATTGTGCAGTGTCTGAAAATACTTTCATTACATTAAGAAAATAAAAGGACTTGTGTAGGAGGGACATCTGGTAATAGTACAGTAGCTGTGAATATTTTAGCTTGTTTTGTTATATACCACAAGTTCATGTCTATTGTGTGCTTATATTACTATACTACAGAATAACTTATACCTTGTTTTGATAGACATTTATATTAAAATAATCATTTGTCTTATGAAACATGTTACATTTAAGACAATGAACTGTTTTAATAATGAATAATGCGGCAGCTGGTCTTACTCTGTCTAATATGAGAGTGCCACTGCCTAGCTTTCTACCGGACCTCCATCAGTGAGGCAGGTCTGATAAACATTTAGCAACATGATACCCTGTGCAGCACCCTAACGAAAACACAGGAGCTGATGCCGATTCCTTTTGCTGGGTGCCATTGGGAAAGTTGCTCACCTTGGTGATTATACATGAGCGCTCAAAGGTCTCAGGGGCATGCTGTCATCTGCAAGGAAGCTGTATTTCTGCAGAAGCATTTCACACTAGCTATGGGAGAGACCTAGCTAAAGCACATCTCTTCAAAACAGAATTAAGTACATTTGTTGTTCTTTTGCATCAGTATGGTACACACTGCGCTATAATTTTGAAGCATATTCTTCGCACATGTTCTACTTTCTCCTTATTGGTAAACTTCACGGTCCCACCTGGGTGGGGAGGTTGGATATTTTGCTGGGTCATCCTATGTTTTCTAAATAACTGTGTAACGCGACTGTTCTTTCAGCTGAATTTCCTGTCCAAACCAGTTTATTTGGAAGTAAGCCAGCTTTTTTTTTCCCTGGAGCCCATTGTCCACATTTGATTCCAGGCAACAACACAAATTTACAGTGAACTGCAGCACGGAGCCCATTTTTGCAACTTCATTTTAAATACATTTTTTACACAAATGCAATATACAGAAGCATATATGTGTAATTAAAAAAAACTTTGTTTCCAATTCATAAAACTCCTTCCAGAAAAGAAAAAAAATCTTTCAAAATAATAATTGTACAGATTATTCATTGTTTCTAGGTATTGAAGTATGTTAGACAAAGCATTTCAAACCAAAATAAATCTAGGTAATGTGAAAAATATATAATTCAGGAATCACTCTGTCTAATTTGATGTCGCATGAAAAATCTCGTTAAGTTTACTGCCTTGGAGCACCTGGGGTTAGTGTTTGTACTGCCTGGGGAGTGACATGTTCCTTTCTGATACAGGAAGCTTCGTGCAGTCCCTCCTGTGCGAGCTAGACAAGCAGGCCTAGTCTTCAGGCAGATTGCAATGTGTTTCCTCTGGGGTGGAAAAAGATCTCATACTGCGTTGGCCTCTTTACAGAGTACCATTTGTATTTTTATTTTTTTTACCATTTTCTTTTCACCATCTAGCCCATGCAACCCCCAAACCCTAGAAAACACTTGATTCTGAAACATTTTCCAGGGTGATCGTGCTGTGCTGTGCGTTTTTTGGCTTTTTTTCTATGACAGTCTATGATATGGCTTTTCTCCACTTGGTCTGACCTTGTAATCAAAATTAGTGGTGCGAATCAGAAAGGATGTAGTACTCTCTCAGTTGGAGGTAAACGTTTCAGTAAATTACAAATATTGCTGGACTCCAGTTACTAGATTTTCGGAGCATATATTTACTGTGAGGCGCCCTGCCCCCTTGTCTCTTAATCGCACCCTGCCACATCTCTGCATCTTGAGAGATTGGCTAACTCTGCCGTGAATGAATTAGCCAGATGGCACACCAAAGATGTCAATTCTGAATAGTAACAACTTAACTTTTAAAAGCTTAATTTTTTTTTTTAAAAAGCCAGATTTTAAGGAGCAGTAAAATAAAGTAATAGTTTGAGCTGTTGCCAGAGAAAGAGCTGTTCAGTCCTGCTCACCTTGACACAGTCCTAAGGCCAGTCCTCAGCTGAATCAGCAAAAGCAGATTCTGATTAGGCTGTTATGTATGGGGCATCACAAAACGGTATGATCATCAAACTGAAGCTGAACGCAGCAACAGCACGCATGCCACTGTATGAAAGCTATATGGCCTGGCAAAGTATGACTGTGAATTGTTTTAGGGTAAGGACTCTTTATGGGCACAATTTGGGGGCGTGACAGGCGGTTTGAGTGGGTGGGTGTGGTTAGGACGGAAGCCTTTTACCACTGTTATCCCTGTCACCCGATTCAGTACTGAGCTCCATACTACAGATGGCCATTTTCACCATGTGGAGCAGAAAAAAACACATTCATCTCAGAATTCTGAATTAAGTCGAAAATCCGACTTTTTTTAGCTAATCAGGCAGCGTCACCTCCTCTGCAGGATGCTGATTAGGAATATATCCCAAACATTCACGTAATATATCCTTCTGGCAAGTAGTCTGGATTTCATGTTAGCTCGCTACATTCTGAAAACCGTAAAACAGGGTGGCGCTAGTGCTGCCTTCATTGCTTTGCTTTGCTTTGAGTTATTCAGTTAATTTTGTGATGCCAGTGTTTGTCTTGGATACCTAGTTGCTTCAAAGACACGATTAACTGAAAGACACATTTGATATTTTACCGACTGTAATTAGAACATATATTCTGTGCGATATCGCGATTGTTAAGGTCTGTAGCAGCCGATATTATAACTACAATCAATGTAATTTTTCCTATTTTGTGTAATAAAAATCGATAAGGTGTTGCGTTGATTCAGAAATGGGTACAGTATGGGTAAGTTATTTAACCGCTTTTACTACATTGATAACAGAAAATGATTATGTTACAGGCAGTAATTACATTAACAGAATTACGTTATTGAATTTTACAGGGTCTTGTAGGTCATTAGATATGCCTGTATCACACCTGATTAGGCGAAAGATAAGTTTTATTGCCCCTTCACATTTCATACCTAGTTAACGTTTATAGGATAACTATTACTGCAAGTTCAGATGTAAGCTACCATTCACACACAAGTGGAAGTATTAAAATGCCAGGGCAGAGCAAACGCAGCCATTGCAGCCTTCACTCCTGTCTGCTACTGGACATGCGTCGCACTGAGCCATTACTGCGCCGGTGGGACTGATGGCTCCGGATACTTGTTGGTTGTTAGAAAATAACTCAGTTACGTTAAATAAAGTAAGAATTGTGAGGGGGGAGTCAGGATTTAGACTTAATTCTGAGATAAACGTGTTTTCTCCTCCAGATGGCGGAAACGGGCTTCCATACCATGCAGACAGACACCCTATTTAAAGTTACCTACGCGTCCTCTGTAGGCAGTGTCCATGTATACGGGCAAAAGTGTTTGCACAAGCGTATGACAAAAACCACTATTGCTTCAATGCAACTGATGACCGCAAGAATCACAATTTGGGTGGAAATACTGAAAAAAATCAAACAAAAGAAAATCTGAAAAACTACTGTCTGAACTGACTACCGATCGCCATTTAGTACCAAAAGAACCTGGTTCGGTTACACGATAAAAATGTTGCCAGCCATTGCACATTCAAAAGAATACTGCTAATATTGGTGCATTTACCCACGAAGCATTTTATAGCCACCCCGTTTACTTCTGCGCACATTTCTAACCGCGATTATCTTAATATACAAAGACAACAGGCGAAGGTTTACCCACGTGTCAGCACGCATTATGCGCTGCCCCCAAAATTCGCAGTCAGGGGAAACGACTTCAATCTACGTTAATGAAACAGCTTTAACCCCTCGCCGCTTCCAGTTTCCACTCCGGCTAGCTAATAACTCCGCTTCCCCCCTCCACCGGTGGGAGAGAGAGCCGGGGTGAGCTGGGAGTCGGTCTGAGACGGCGCGTCGCGTCGCCTCGCCTCGCCTCGCCGTCCAATCGGCGGCGCGCCGCAGACTCCCGGCATGCCCGGCCCGGCCCGGCAGGGCGGGGGCGGCTCCGGCTGCTCTGGCCGATTTGAATGTGGAGACCAGGTTTCGGCGCCATTTTCGAGTGGGGAGCGATTATAGCGGCGGCGGGCAGGGAGAGCTGTCGGGGTGGACGAGTCGACGCTCTTCGCCTTTCATAACTCTCATTATTTTTTAAGTATTAAAAACTTCTAGAAATGAAATTAAATGCGGACGGTAAGAGGGGAGTGTAGAGGGAGTCGCGTGAGGGGGGGATACGGACTAACGGAGAATAAGGCGGACGAGACGAGGGACGTTAACCGAAGAAAGGCAAATTCGGATTCCGGGGTTAACAAATACCCGGAAAATCTTTAAAAATGCCCTCCGAAAAAATATGTAAAAATGTTTTAAAATTATCTCAAGCACATATCGTTGGATTTGAGGTGTATACGCTTGAACCGAAGCCGTTTTTGGTGCTTTTTTACATTAAGTTTGAGCGGGAGTGGCGACGGGCTGTCATCGCCGCGAGCTAGTTAACCAGCTAACCTTAACTAGGCGACACTGGTTACACTCGCGACATTTCCACTAATATTTTAAAATTACCATTTTATGATTTTTTTTTAAAGAAAGACTACCTTGCAGCTAGATTCGAATGTCTATTTGCATAATATTTTTCAGTTTTTTTTCTTTCACCCTCATTTTTTGGTGAAGATACGCTGGTTTTTGAAGCCGTGTGTTTCGGAGCCTTTGTGGTCTTGCTGCTGCCAGAGGTAAGTCCGACATCTACGGGCAAACGGCCGTGTGATGGACTTGGTCTGGTCCTGTGACCGTCTTCCACGCTCAGCCCCGGTCTGTTTAGCCTCAGTCAGCTAAGGGACCGTTAAACTCGCAGGCGATGTTGTTGGGCATGTAACCCGGGGCGTCTGCTACTTTCTCGCTTGCCGAGCGTTTTTCCTTCCCCCCCGAACGGTTTAAACGGTTAATTCTGGTTACTCTCCGGTCAGCATGTCGTTTTCATTTTGGGGGTGAGGGGTGTCTGTGTCCTGCCAGCTCCATTCACCCCCCCCCAAGTACTCGAGTGGTGGCTTTCCTTTCAGTCAGATACTTATTGGAAGATTATTGGCACGTTGTCCGGCAAACGGTCGCTTTCCAGCTACAAGTCAACGACTTTAAGTGGAGACTGAGGAGGACTCATACAGTCACGTAAAACTAAATGCAACCTTAGATAATTGTAGAGGAGTTTTAAGTATTTGAATTTTTTTTTGAATTTTCTGTCATTTGTCATGCAACTATTGGCCTGTTGGATTGCTAATTCAGGAGGTTAAAAGGTATTGCTGTAAAGCTTAGATTAATACGAAGACGAGGTAATATGACACGTTATTTGCCTGCCTGGGCGATTTGTTTCTAAGCCATTCAGTTTGACAGTGGATATGACAAGGCGAATGACTTGTAGGCTTTCTGTGGGCTCCCGGTTTGCCGGCACGTTTAATTGTAATGCTGTCTGAGTGCTGGGCATTGTCAGGGGCCGACATGAAAGGAGCGGGGTTGCTGCGGGTCTCGCTTATTGACCTCTTCTTTAGAAAAGGCCATCGTGACTGTGTTAACAGAAGGATACCATGACTATATTAAAACGCCCATATAGGCCCCGTTTTGGAGTAGATTTAATTATAAAGTGATCAGTTCCTGGGAACCGCACTCGCTTTCGGTCATTCTTTTAAGGAAGTTGGAGTTTGATTCAAAATTACGTCTATGTGAAGCTTGAGGGATTTTTTACAAAGCGCTGATCACCATTTGTAGTCCCCGTCGAAGTCTGTCGGGTTTGTGGGGTGCTATTTTTAGTGGTGAGGAACAGTGACCCCAGCGATTAAAATGGACATCGGTTAAAATACCCGTTTTAGTTCTGCACACTTCTGTCATCTAAGCTAATTGTTAGAGCCACTCTAAGGTTCTGTCATGTTTTATATTAAGTTGTACGTGTTTTTTTTTTTAACACCTCGTTCATTTTCTTTCTTTTACGCCATAAGGAAGAATTATAGGTCATTTTAGCTGTAATTTAATAATCACTTATGTACAGTTAGGAAATAGCAGTTTACTACAAAAATAAAGCAATTTTAACGTAATTACAGTTGCAACTTGTTTTAAAAGTTTAGAAGAATCTACTTCAGAATTTAGCCACAATGGAAAATCAGTTGAAAACTGTGTGAAATCTTTGCCTTTTTAAAAAAATTACATAAACCTGTAGGAGACTGTTCTGAATATTGTGAAAGAATTATTTTTCGTGGCATTTTTTGGCACTTTCGCCAAGTCAGAAATCTAACGTGCCAGAAGTTTGTCATAAGAACCTGAAATACTGCAAATTATATGTTTAAAAGACAGAATGTTGTATTTTTTGTTATGAAATTTGCTTCTGTATTCTGATTTTTAAATAGTAGCTGTATTTTGAGAACTTATTTGCTGGGAAAACATTGTCAAGTTGGAATTTATTCTTCATGTGTTCCAAGACATTTTGCAATATCACATATTCAGTTTCTTTGGTATACTTAATAGTATTAGATGGGTCTAAAGTACAGATTTAATGTAATGACACATATAACTACTTCTGATTTTATGCATTGCATTGAATTGTGGCCATTTTGTAAAGTCCCGGTTTGTACTGTCAGTTATAGTGATGATGCCCTTTTTTGGTTTTGTGTGAGGGGAATTTCTTGTCTCTTGACACTTTCTTCCCTCTCCCTCACACATAAGACCAGAAATTCGCATACATATAACCCACATGCGCACACACCCTATCCAAAACAAAACTAATTTTGTAGCAAACTACACCACTGTCATAGTGATAAGATGGGGGTGTTACTATGCTTAGTCAGCTTTGGCTTCTGGACTGATATGGTTAATCAAGGGTTGACAAGCCAGTGTATTCAATATTATTTTAATAGTCATTCATTGACAAGTTACTTTTTTCTGGATGGAAAACATTCACATGCATTGTCATTTATTTTTGTGGTCACACCATCTTTAATTTGCATAAATTTATTAGTCACTTTCTTATATTGAAAAATGAGTATTAACAGAATAATGTGAAATTGTAGTGCGTCTGATGTGCAGTGGAGCTCTTTTGACAATTTTCATTAATTTTCTGTTGAGTTTGCGTTTGGTATGTTTAAATGGGTTGCTTCAGAAGTTATATGTATTTTACTGAAGCAAGGTTTTATTGTAACCTGGTGGGTTTGTTTAATTCAATCTGTATTTTGATTCATATTAATTTTGAAAGTATGCGTGGATTTATACCCGTTACACTTGAGTGTGTGTGCCCTTAGTTATGGGAGATTATTAGTTTGAAAATGTAGCATTTATTGAAATGAGTGGGATAATCTGTTGAACATTAAGAAACTAGATTTTTTTTTTTTTTGCAATGTAGGCCCTTCCATTGTTGTAGTAGTTCTACACCAGTCACTTTTTCATTTGCTCACATATGTGGTAGGAAGCAATTGTGCTCTTTAAAAACTGTTAAGGATTTACATTCACTATAATTGAAGCAAGGCTTTAGTTGTACTTTCTTGGTTTGATTTTACATACCACAAGTAAGCAGAATGCCACAAAAAGGAGATCCTGATGATGGTCGTAAAAAGAGGAAAAATGTGTTGCATGGCAAGGTTGACTGCAGAAGCCAGCATCTGTCTTGAATGTTTTTTTTCCTTCAGAGGTATTACATTGAAACAATTTGTGGCAAAGTACAATTATACCCTGACATGAACAGATATTTATTCATTGTTTCATTTATTTGTCCCAGTGTGTGTGTGTGTGTGTGTGTGTGCGCGCGCGCATGCCTAGCAAGTTTTTTTTAATCCTCCTTTGTGTTTGTGTGTGTGTGTGTGTGTGTGTGTGTATGTAGAGGAAATAATTAATTGCTCCATAGAAAAACACTCATTTTCATTTATTTTTATTAATTGGCCGTGCTGGTTTTTGGTGGGAAAACTGTTTTATGTTAGTTCTTGGGCTTCTGAAAAATGTATCATGGCAGTTTTTCGAATCCCACATTGATTATTTAAATGCTGACTATAAGGTGTACTCACTTCTGTGTTTTGTAATAGAAATACTTATTGAATTTGACATAGTTGTTGCATTTCTCTTACTGGTTTATCCTTGAAATTGTTTCATATTGATTTGTTACTCCATTATATTGCTAATATGTTTAATTGAAATTCTGCTGCTTTTTTTTAGTTTTATGGAGAAGCAGTGTAATTGTAAAACATGTCAAATTAAATTTGCCATTTAATTGGAGCTCGCCACATTAATGGTGATGTACATGATATAGATTATTGGTATTAAAAGCATTTTAATTACACCCAGTTTAGTTAATTATACCTTTTTTTTGAAAAGCTTCCTTTTTTGCAGACATTTTAGTGTGATTTAATAGCTATGCCTTGTTTAAAAACTAGGTGTACTAATTTGTAATAATCAGTTTTATGTGAATTATCACAATTAAGTATATAAATATACATTCATATAATTGGCAGTAACACTGAAAACAAGTGAACACAATTTTTCTTTCTTGTAGCTTCCTTCACACTCGCACACTTCACCTTGTATTCACAAAGTAATCTGGTCAGGGAATTCTTTCCATTAGATTGTTTCACAAGCAATTTTTATCACATTTATAGAACTCAGGAGTGGTAATCTGTAAAATGTGTTGACATTTTGTCTTTGTGTCTTTTTTTTCTGCATTTTCTCATAGAAGGATGGCTACTCCATAAAATATTCATTTAGTGGTTCTGTTGTAGGTAAGGAATGATTAGAAAAATTCATCATGTCTAGCAGTAACTATTTGGGGTTCTTATATCAGTGTTATATGTTCCATATATTTTGGGGAATGTAACCGGTGTTACACTTATTGATCTAGATTAGGATATAAGAGTAAGATTTCTACAATAATCTCCATTGTTTTGGCACTACCAAGAAATAAATGTCTCCTGTCTCTTTAGACCTGTAGCATCTGTCAGTTAACATTGTGAGATGAGGTGAACTTGCTACTAGGTGTTATTTGGATGCATGGGCCTCATGCACAGTATTTACTTTTACCTATTCCTTAAATGCCTGATAGTGATACTAATTATTTCTTTGAATTTGAATTACAGAAATATGGAAGTTTTAGAAATTTCAGGAATTGCCGCCAAAATGTTTTACAGTACTCTTCTTCTAAATGCCCGTTTAATATAACAGACAGTCAGTTATTATATAGTCATACTGTAGCATTCAGTTGTGATTAAGAACTTTATTCATTTTTTCCCTCATAAATTGTGGGATATAAGGAAAACATGGTACACATTGTCCACCATTTATTGTAGCAAGTTTCCATTAGGATTGTTACCTCATATTTTAAATCCCTGTGGTCCAGAGATGGCAGTCTAGTTTTGTTGTCCAGTTCAATGATAAAGTGGGCTCAATACAACTTTCTTGTTAGTTTCTTTTGTTATAAAACTAGAACTTAAGAAGGATGTTTAACTTGGAGTACAAATTTTTTTTTTGTGAAACCTTCCTAATGTCTTGTAGTTAGTGCATTATAGTTAATTTATTAAAATGGCTAATTCATATAGGTAATGTATAGTTAACAAAACAGTATTTTGCAGTCTAGACAATGGAATGGAATGCTATGTTCTGTAGCTTACAAAGAAAAATACACTGGATGATGACACTGAATAGCCTGCTAACTTAAAGGTTTTTAATTTTATTATTTTAAAAATTCCTCTGACACACTGCTGGATGCTCGTATGCAAGAAGTATATTTTTTTTATAGTTAAAATCAGTATAAATTGATATTTAGCTGCATTTCTCTCAGTTTTTTTCAATACCATGATATTCTGAATTGACCGAACTGGCGCAAGTTTTTCATAATGTTACCTGGTTTGTTCTAATGAAGCAGACCTGTTAGTGAGTTAAATGATAGATTTTAGACTAATGAAGATGTGAGTAGCGATATGTGGAGTATTGAACACATGAGGTGAAATGCAGAAATGTTTGCACATTTCAGTTTTAGCTGTAAATTAGTTTTTAATCAGATTCAGTTTCTTTTTGGCAATTTGGAATTAAAATTTGACGTATGTGTATGCATATTTAATTTACTTTGATTTTGAAATTCATAGATTTTAGTTGCTTTTTAAAGGTTAATATTGAAAGTTTTTTTTCCATTAGGCAATCACACAACTTAAAAATGCACTGTTAGATTGTGACCTTAATTGACTTAAAATAGAAAAAATGCATAACCTTTTCGGAATAAAGAATTCTGCTATTTTTAAACCTTGGGAATTGACAATTAAATGAATTTGTGTTTTGTCAACAGATGAAGTAGCAGGAAAGCCCCCCCTGTGATTCCTGTTATTTGTCTTGTAAGCTTCTGCCCTTTGCTCTGTTACACATTTTATGTTCTGTGGAATTCTTTGGTGTTGAAGTGGCAAGAAATTAATTGAATGTTTCTTATTTTATGTTTTCCAGAATAATAGAAATGGCGACATGACTTAAATTAAAATTCATCTACATTTCGTACGTATCACATCATTGTTTTGCTCATATTAGTTATGATAAGTGGTGAAAATATCAATAAAATCCTGCACAGTAATTTGAGTAAAGCCATGTTATTTTAGCAGTGTAATGTTTTTGAAAAATTTACACATCTGTGGTGTGCTGCCTTTATTTTTTAAATATTGCATTATTACATATATTTTAAAAATCTGAAATGAGTCATTGGTGAGAGGTTCACTCATAGTTGATGATCGCATCATTACTCTTGTGGGCCTGCATTGATTTCTGAGTTCTGGAAGTTGTTGTGGCTACAATGTTTTAAATAGATAGTGATTCATTTGACTTTTGGTAATTGGATGCGGTGTAAATGCAGTTATGGGTTTTTGTAAGCGTCAGACTTGTAGCACAGTGGCTTCTCTGGGTTTTTAGGAAACAGGCACAGTGTGACCTTAATGTGTTTCTAGTTTCTTACAACCTTTTCTCTGATAGATAATATTGAGACTGAAGACTGTGGTAAGCAAGGAGACAGGCGTTTTCAAGACCTGATATTAAAACAGTGGACAGTCTTGTAATGTTGCATCTGAACTGATGTTTACCTTTTATGTGGATAGTTCAATATGTCTAGATATTAAAATATGCAAAAATTTGTTAGGTGAAAGGTTTTGAAAATCCCATGGACTAGAAATTGACCTATCTGGTGAACTCCAGGCAGTGACTTTGTAGTGGATATGGGAATCACTGATATCTGTATGGTTATGCATTTCAAGTAATCTGTCAGTCGGCAATATTCTCCACCTAATAGTGATTGTCCAACTACATGAATACAAAGGCTCCAAGATGGTTTGCCCTTGTTATGCTTTTAATAATATTACATATCTACTTCAGATTGTAGTGGTAACAAGCAGCATTTTATTCTCACCCTAAAAATATAGCTTTTCCCACCACTCTGTGCCCCCGCCCCATCGCACGATGCTCGTGGCCCACACACACCTTCAAAGAGAGTTCATTGAATGTAGGCTTAAAACCTGACTTCCTTTTGGTCTTGCAATTTGATGAGACAGACTCACAAAATTTGTCAGTAATTGTAATTAAGGCCATATGCGTTCAGCTGACCTTCAGTTTTCAAGTTCACTGAGGACATGTAAGGTCTCTGCTTAATCTTGATGGAAGGTAAATAAAAAGGAAAAAAATTACAAAACTTAAGAGCTAGAGATTAGCTGCAGATTTTTTCCCCTTAACCTATTTTGTAGACTTCAACTGTTTTTGTATGTATTCATTCCAGTAAGTACTTTTAGAGGACAAGTATGGCTTTGGAGTTTTATGTACCTTAAGTATGAATATGGGAAGGAAATTAAATTTGCAGAAAATTGTGGTGGTATTACTTCAACAATCACCCCAAACTTTGCATAGGTCCAGTCGTCTGACAATTTTTTATAGGTTTTATAGGTTTCATGTTTTTATTTGATATGTGGAGGAAT
Source organism: Stomatorhinus ivindoensis (assembly GCA_019775895.2). NCBI lineage: Eukaryota > Metazoa > Chordata > Actinopteri > Osteoglossiformes > Mormyridae > Stomatorhinus > Stomatorhinus ivindoensis. The sequence continues at coordinate 13,510,862 of JABFEB020000035.1, read as the reverse complement.
TTGATTAAAATCATCTGAATCGTTTTCAATTTTTGGAAGTGGGCTTAAAATTGATTTATTGATGTTGTGTCGTGTCACATGGAACTAATTTTTATAAAATGTATATTTTTGGTCATGAGACAGTGTTCAAATATGTACAAAATCACACTCAAATATGTACAAAATCACTTCAAAGTTTAATTGGTAAATTTATTGTATTCCTGTTTATCAATATCTGTTTGTTTGTGTGTGTACATACACACACACACACACACACCCTTTGCTTCAGAATCATTGTCTGTAGGTGATGATTCCTATGGTTTAGTTTCTAGCAAAATTTGACATGATTTTTAAAGCTATTTGCTCCATTATTCACTCAAAAATAATCAAAGCCTAATGTGCTAGTGGGATTCAGCTTCATATCTTAGTTTTCCTCATGCTACCTATTGGATTTGATACTTGTACCGAAGCAGTTTGATCAAGTTAAACTTACCTTTACCACCACAGTTTTGTTCAAATTAATATCATGTGTGCTCCAATATACACAAGCAGGCCACCTGTACTCATTATCATCTAGTATTAAAATCAGGCATCTGACATTAACAGAATATCTTAACATGATATACAGGATATCAGACCTGTAACACAAGCTTGAAACATCACTCCTGACATCAGTGTGTGTTAGTTTGAAGAAAATGATAAACCCCTTCCTGTTTTAGTAATCTTAATTTCTTTGTGCACATGACTTTCAAAATGAATTTTCATTGAAATGAAGTTGGGGGTAATGGTGTATTATGTACAAAACAAATGCATTTAAATGCATTTTATAAACTACCCACACTGTCTGCTGTGGCACTTAAAACTCATTCTGTCCTGTTTGAAATATAACTTTCAATTTGGGCATATATATGTCTAGATTCAGTAATATTAGATGTTAAATATTAAAGCCAATATAGCATCAGCATAGGGCTGGCCGACATTATATTGATATTATATCACGCATGTGCAATAATCACCAGTGTTTCAGATGACTGGTGAAACATTTGACCAGATGCATGCTTGTCGGTACTATACAAACACCCACAATTTCGTAAGCAGATGACTAGTGTGCCTAATATATTAATGAGATGTGGTTTGTGACACCCAAAAGTTAGTAATCACTATACATTTGGCAATTGTTTCACCAGTCATCTGAAGCCCTGGTGATTATTGTGCACGTGCAATATAATATCGAGATATTATCACTCAGCCCTACATCCGTGGGAGTGTGTATTCTAAATAGACATCGGTTTTTAAAAATGGGTATTTTTTACATATTATTGGAAATTAAGTTTTTTCTTTTGGGATGCATATCTTTCAGTGTCTGGATAACTACAGTTTAAGGTTCGATCATGGTATTTATGTTTAACTGGTTTTTAATTTCATACAGTATGTAGAGTATTCAATTAATTATATTATAATTTGCATAGATAGGTATGGTACTTGTCAAATTTGTCACTTGATTTCATTTTTTTAAAGAATGAATAAAATGAAGGAACTCTAAATGTTGGTCATTACACCATTGCATATGAAATTATTAATCTTTGTCACTCATGCGTTCATAGTAACTTTCCTATATTAGTCGCTATTGCGTGATTTTTCCTTGTATCCAATGCAATAGACAATACATGGCCTGAACATTGTTGCATGTGCTAATGGGGGCTGAGGAAGAATAGCACGTTTCATTATGTACATATACTTTCACACAATCCCCGTCTCACCCAAGGCACTACTCTTCAGTACCATTTATCTGGTAAAATGGCGTTGGCAGCTGATTATTTACCAAGGCAAAGAACTTGAGTGAAGTTTCTGGGCTAAATGTGGTTTCCACTGTTTTCAAGGCACAGTTGGAATAAGCGTTGAAGATTTTTGGATAGAAGGAATATATTAAATCAGGAAACTATAGAATAGTATATGTGCCATGTGTTTTTGACTCATTTTTGTAGTAATGTCTCGTTTCAGATAACGCCTGTATTGTAGATGCTATATGAATGTGATCCTAAAGTGCAACATTAATCTAATTGATGTGGATTTGAGATGTTTATAGTCAGTATTTTTTTGTCTCAATTTTTGGAATTTTTTGCTTAAAATAGTTTAGAAGTGCAAACACATCCAATTTGTAAATTTGTACACAGCAAACCCAGGTGAAATTTTAATGACAATGAAAACCTGGATTAAAAAAAAATTTTTTTTGGACCAGCGTAGGCAAGTTGCAGTCATTGTTGCCATTGTGTACTTCAACGTAACAAATATTGATGCTGTCCCTCTTCAGCTTACCTGTATTTTATAGCTTCTGATCTTGTTTCAGACAAATGTACACTTAGAGCCATAAACAACATGACCTTTATAGTTGTTAGAGTACATTAAGCAGACAAACATGTGAATGTGAAACATGAGTAAACTGCTGAGTAAAAAATGTTCAAGTGAAGGGCCATGCAAAAGTGAAACCCAGAATTTTTGTCATAATTTAGCATTCGCAGAGTTCCATGAGAACTCCCCATGAGAGCAGTTTGACAAATTAAAAATCATCTTCATAAGTATTGGGAATTATGCAATAGCCTTAAAGCTTCCTGTTGACGTACAATAAGTAGGTTTACACATATGTTTGGTGTCATTGAGATATTCAGCTGTCTAGCAAACTGGCTGTGAGTTTCCATTACCTCTGTTGCAAAAAAGACCAAACCTAATCTGGAATGTAACAAGATAAGTAAACTTGAAGTTCAGTTGTTCATAAAACTTGTGGCTTGCATTTTGATTTCTGCCGTCCGAATGGTATGTTAGTACTAGTACTTGGTGCAATTCAAAGCATGTGGTTACCCACTGGATAGGTATGTCTTTGTGAAATCATACATTAGATGCTCAGTTAAAGAATGAAAATGCAACAAAATTCATGTACGAGCTTCTGAAATATGTGTGGGTAGGAAGTAGGGCTGCCACTAATTGTAATTGTAAGAATTAATCTGTCAAGTATTTTACTGATTCCTCGATTAATCTAAATGATCAGCTTTCTTTTTGAAAATGAAATTGACCAGTTGATTTTATTTTGACAAGAACAAACTATTTGTGATTGCAAGGTTTTAGACAATGGATTCCGGCTTTTTGGCGATATACATACCTTAAGCTCACAATTCGATAAGAAGATTAGTAGTATGCCTAAAATAATGAGGTGTTTTGTGATGCCCAAAAGTTGAAATAATTTGTATAAATCGAGTATACTCTTATGCTTATTAAATTCGGTTAGCAGTGTGCGCCACAAGCGACTTTTGGTAAATCATGGAAGTGATAAGCACGGAAGTCAAGAAAGCAATCACATTTTAAACGAATTTTTTAAAAAAACTTTAAAAATGGGATATTGTGGTTAAACAAGGTAAAACATGGTGGGTGGCAATACTTTTTGCAGTTTAAAGTCCATTTTTTGGTAAATATAGGTTTCATTTTTATTTCTGTTCATGATTTATTTTTTTTAATTTGGTATCTTTTTGTTTCCTTTTTAGTTTGATAACACTGGCTCCAACAAGACCAAATACACTGGCACTGTCAATCAATGTGGAATAAGCCCATAACATTTTCATCTTCAAATTTTCTAAAACTCTTATTCTAAGGAGATTCTAAGGTAGCAGGCAGATGTTATAGCTTTAAAAAGTGTACTTAGTAACTATAAGGACAAAAGATGTTTAAAAGCCTCCCCGTACGAATAATAATTTAATAAACATGAAACAACATTTATGGTAGTTTTGCTTCTTCTGGTAGCCCATCATCCAGAATAGTGTCTGTGTGTGTTCTTTTCAGGTACTTGTGCATAGTGCTGAGTGCTGCTGTGGTATGTCATCGAAAGTTTTCACAGTGTACAAACCACCTTTTTGTTTAGTGATAATTTGAAGTGCTCCCATAATTATAGTGATATTGAAGGAAAACTTTCATTGTAATGAAGCATTTCAGACATCAAAAGGGTTAATTTTATTACATTTTCTTTTTTAAAAAGATGCACAATTTTCAAAAAAACTGATGTCGACCCATTTTCAGCCTTGATGTCATCAGCTACGTTGACTAATCACGGCAGCCCAAGTGGGGAACATTTTCAACATCAGCTATTATATATTCTATAGCAGCAATTTTCAGGCTGTGTTGCAACCCAAATTTGGGTTGTGGCAAGTTCTGAAAGGGTCGCGAGGCACAGCTAGAAATGAAAGCATTTAAAAACCTAGCAAGATCCTGAGCTGATCCTAGAATTAACATATATTAATTGGTCTGCGATCTGCAAATGCTTTGCACAACACTAGTAAACACTCAACCAATCCAAGTCAAGCCACACATGCTTAATTTAAAGTTCAGTGGCACATCGAATTAGATTTGTGCGATAGGCTTTGATTGGCACAAATTGCAGCGTGAACTTGATCATGGTGTTAATTTAAACCTATACTTGATATAGGGCTGGAACTGAGCTGGCATGGTAAAAATTGGGTCATGGTGCAAAAGAGTTTGAGAACCACTTTTCTACAGACTTCTGGTCTTTTACCAGAGTATGGCCTGCTTCTGCTGTTTTAATTTATGACACTTGAATATTCTTTGTGGTTTGTTGTACAGTTAGCCAATTTCTGCAAATTGCAGAGTACTGGATTCTGTATACATTAGAACCTTTTTATTGACTTACTATTTTTGGCAGAAGTAATAATCAAAATTCCAGGGATAAATCTGGATGCTGTTCCAGTGTTGTGCTGGTATGGCAGATGCCTCCCCGTAGGCTGGAATACACAAACAGCGGTTGAGTCTCTCCTTACTTGCTTTTGCATACCTGTTTCTTGCACTGGTAGGTTTATCGGGCTAATTTTGTAGCATTAATTTCAAATATTGGATAGTTACTAGGGATGAGTTGGCATTGTTCATTCGATAATGCGTGTAAAATAATTTTTTTTAAATCTTAAAATTGAATGATATGAGAGATTTTATTTTGCAGAAATATAACTTATATTCACTCTGTTTGTGGTGAGTAGCTTAGTGGGCTAAATCAGCCTGTGATCAGATGATTGCCAGTGTGAGCCCCAGCCACCATAGATCAGTCACGTGTATGTGGGCTCTTAAACACCCGCCCCCCCCCGCTGCAGGGGCACTGCTTGTTAACTGATCCTGCACTGTGATTAAGCTATGGAGAGCAAGGTGGGCTCAGCGAAAAGAAGTATTCTAATGTACCTATACTTGTGTAAATGGCAAATAAGCATGCTTGTTTTATTGTCTTAAGTTTGATTTATTCGCTCAGAAGTTTCTTGCATGAACTCTGTATGTGCTTTTCAAGCCAGTCATCATTTTCACCCATTCAGTTATAATCAGTTTTGAGTAGCCTAGCCTATAAACCCAGATATGTATTGTTAGGATTGTATAATTTAAAATAATCACTATTTGCTGTAAATGACCAAGGTTAATCAAATATTCCAGTAATAACTGGTGAAATTTGACTAGTCATTTCTATCTGAAATGCCCATCCCAAGTAGTGAATAAAATGTTTTTTTTGTAGTATTTCAATTTTATAGATGTCTTTGATTGTTGTGAATTTTTTTATCAGTGTTTTGCAATATTGCTAATTAGACCTTGACAGTCAAGTGGTAGCATCATTACATAAGTTGATGTGATGTATTTTTACTAGCCGTGTATAAGGGACTTGTTAGCATTGCTGCTAGATTACTTTTTGTTGCACAGGAAATGCATTAAATGATGTGTGTTGTCTGTTCTACACTGGAACGACCGATCTCATGTCTTTCTGTCCCTATTTTGCAGGTGGACTTCAACACTGGGATTCTGCTTAAGTGAGGTCTGGTAGTGCTGTAGCAGCACAGAATGGTTTGTGGGACTTAGTGGGACGCAGACCGTCCTGTGCTGCCTCAGTAATGCCTGGACAGACTGCCTTCATTGCAAACAGGCAAAACACATGTAAAGCAGTGTGGGAGGACTAGAAAAGCAGACTGAGCATAGGTCTTCATTCCGCGTCTGGCCGCCATGCTGTAGCAGCACGTAAATATTGGAGTTCAAACCCTGCTGATGCCTCCAGTATTGCTCGTGCTGCTGGAGTAAAAGCTAGCCACTGCCATCTGTTGGCCATTCCTCATCAAGTGATTTCAAATCATGCAATCCTTACACACCAATTACTAAAAGAAAAGTCTTGAATTCATTGTCTAATGGTAATTGTGTGGTAAATGGCAGTTTGTCTTATAGAACAGAGGTAATTGTCTTTTGGTTACCCATTGCTTGGCTGCCCAGTGAAGAAAGTGAAACCAAAAGAAACTCACAAGGGAGAAACAAACCTTTTTAATGCGAATGTCATTGTATTTTACTTTCAAATAAATTCTCACTTTATAATTCAAAGACATGATTTTTCTTTTACTTAACGTGTAACATTTAAGCCATGCAGGTATTTTAATACATTTAAAATAGTCATTAACTGCTAACCCATTTACATTGGCACTTCACTGAAGTATCCACTTTTGTATGTACAAAAACAGAGTTTTTCTTACTGTGGTAATTATCCCTACTTCCATTCTAATATGGTACGCAAATGTTTTAAACCATTATGGCATAATTATGAAATGTGTGTCCTGCGATTTCCGATCCTGCCCACCCCAGACAAATAAAATTTGGCTATCCATTTCTGCAGGATCAACGACTGATAAAGCTAATGTAAGCAAAAGGTTTAAAGCTTTCACTGGGAGAGGCCTGGTATCTGCCAAGTTAATCCTCTTTGTCCGATGCGCCAATAAACCATCTGCAACAAGGTTTACCATTGAGATTAAGAGATCGAGCCTGGCGCGAATATCAGTAGTGTCTTCTCAATCTGCCAGCAACCGTTGGTAGCGCAACCAGTACCAGGTACCTAATAAAAAGGTTACTGTAGTTAAAAGGTACTCTGATAAATTCAAAACACCTGCACTGTGACCCTAACTAGGATAAGCTGATAAAAGAAGGATGCATAAAAACCTACAATATGGACATGGCTCAAGTGTAGTTTCAAAAGTAGCTATTGGAAGACCAATATCATATATATTGTTTACCCAGTGCAGGGTCACTAAGCCTAAAGCCTGTCTAATAAATTCTATGCATGTAAGAACAGCCTAAAAAATGTGAGCCTCATAATGGACTGATATCATACCATTACCAAATTTCAGCCTGCATGTTTTTGATGGCAGGAGGAAACCCATGCAAAAGCACATAATCACATCATGCAGAGTTGAGGGCGGGCACTGAAGCCTCACGCCGGGCTGGGGAGTGGGTACTGAAGCTTCACGCTGAGCTAGGGGTGGGCACTGAAGCCTCTCACGGAGATGGGGGTGGGCACTGAAACCTCACTGAGCTGGGGCGGGGACTGAGGCCTCACACCGCCAAGCTTGTGAAATGTGTTGTTATGCATCCATTATCCAGTAACAGCCTGTGCTAGACATCACTACATTACTGTTAAGTACTGGTTGTGAACTATACTTGGGATAAGATTTTCTGCCATTTTTAAAGTGTTGGCCATTTTAAAGTACTATTTGTAAACAAATCACTGCTTTAATGTATTAAGTTGGTCTTCCATCAGTACATAAATCTAAAGTTAGTCATTTCTCTGATATTTTCCATTCTCCTTTAAACAACCACCAGTTCAAGTAAACCCTCTGCTTTTATAGGAAAAAAATTCAGAACTTACATTGAAAAATGTTCTAATTTGAGGCATTTTAATTTTTTTGGGAAATATGCTAACTAGAAACTTTCCAATCAATATTTTAATTTCTTGATATTGATAAAGTACATACTGTACTTTTAAAAATTACCATTGGAATATAATACAATGTAACATCATGCCTCATTTTCACATTGTTGGAATATTAAGATTTATTCATTTCCCCCATTTTTTAGCTGATTAGTTGTATGGAATCTGTTGCACTTTAGCCATCCTTTGGTCATCCACAGAAAGCGAAGCACAACTTGCAGAGCCCCCAAAACACATGATTGTGAGTTTACCATCAGCAATGAACCTGAGCAGCTTCTCCGAGTCTGCTGAACGAAAACCCAAGTTAATATGGGCACAAAATGCAAACATGCACAATTAATAGAAAGGGGTGTTTTCTCACAGGTTGCACCCTAATTGCAAAATGCCTACTTGCAGAACTGTGGTCCCTATAGCTACACTTCAGTCATCAAAACCCATTATATGTTCCTTTAAAAAACAAATGGATGTTTTAGAACATTCATTTATCACATATGAACTTTAGTACTACCGGCAGAAACAAATTCACCATATCAGAAGGGGGTCCCATTGTATCCTTAAACAATACATCCTCTAGGTTGATTTACAGAATTTGTTATTGCCAGTCTCAGCCTTGAATTCAAGGCCTTTGACAAACCAGCATTGATCTCTATCCTGGGCAACCCAGATCTCTGACTGTCTGTTTTCCAGAAATACCAGAACTGTACAAACATATTAAAAACCAGCTGTTTGTTTAAATACGGGGACTAGTTAATGCACGATGTATACTGCACCTCATCAATGTCGGTTACTCTCATGGGCTCAGTACAGTTACTACAAGATCGTTCACTCTAGAGTATTATTGTGTAAGATTCTTTCGATATGAGGATTCCAATTTTGAAAGTGGGGCTATAGTGTATTGGGATTTTCTACCCTCAGAAGTTACTACAGCAGAGGAATCCCAACACAACTGAGAAACAATTCATTCTAAAGAAATTCCCTTACAATTCTATTTCATACATATTATTCATAAAAGAATCAATGATATATATGTAATTCGCTACTTTTAGTCATTTCGAATGTAAACATACCGTGGACATGCAAATCTAAAGTAACTTATAATAGCACATAAAATCCACCGTCATATCCAAGAAATCAAATGCAAGTTTTTGCAGCAATTCAAACAGAACCAAAATTACGTCGGCTGCTTCGCTCCAGCGTTGGGTCGCGTAGCTGGCCAGGTCATTTGCCGCAGGTAAGTACGGATGACTCACGGAACTCATGCAGGACAGGTCTGGGGACGCTAAAAAGAAAAGTGCACAAAGTAAAAGGCATACAGCCATGACGAGAGCCCACAGAACCCTGCAAAAGCCAGTAGCTGAGACACGTCGTGCCTTATTCTCATGAGGAGCAGCCAATTTGTCTACATCTTTGAGCCTCACGGAGTCCCAGGTCTTCAGGTCGAAAGTTTTCAAAGGAGGGCCCACATCCATGCATGTCCGAGAGGGTAAAGAGGTTTCTTGAATGACCTTTAGCTTCTCCCTAAATTCCTGCATCTGCTGGAGAAAGTACAGCGGGTCGGGCGCCTCCCTGAATGCTTCGGCGATGGTGAGCGCGCTCTTCTGCTCCTCTAGCACCGCTCGCAGTCTGTTGATCTCCGGGTCGTATGCCTGCATCACCATCAGCTTCAACGTCTCGAAATCCGAGAGTATTTCGTTTTTCTTTTGCTCCAGGATTTTGACCAGCTTGTCGAAGTACTCCGTTACCCTGTCGGCGTCTCTGGACACCGCCTGCAGAGACTTCTTTTTATTCGTTTCCAAAGAGTCCAAACAGGACAGGATATCGGTGCTGTGCCAATTTTCAAAACTCCGGGAAAGCTCTTCAAACGCCACCCGCTCTTGTTCATACGCCTCCTGTAAAGCACTAAATTTATGCCCTTTGTGATCCCCAGTTGTTGCGCAAAACCCACAAATAAGTTTACAGTCTGTCGCACAGAATATATTCAGCGGCTGTCCGTGATGCGCCCTGCAAAGGGACATTTTCGGCATGATCTTGATCTTATTGTACTTCTCCACTATCCCGCGAAGGGAATAGTTCACTTGCAAACTGTTAACACCGTTGTGGGGGGTCTCTTTTCGGCAAGTGGGGCATTTAAAGGGTGGTCTCCACAAGTGTCCCCTATTGCCATCCAAGATACCCTCCAAACATTTCTTGCAGAAGCTGTGGGAACAAGGAAGGACTCGGGGGTCTTCATACAGACAGCAGCAGATCGCGCATGTAAGATCTTCTTCAAGAAGCTCCATTGCTGGGTGATAGACAGACAGGCAGACAGACTACTCGTCAGAAATTCACTATGCAATCCACCGAGCTGCAACACGAATTCCGCATAAAGAAGAATAATTAAATTCTGCTTCAAGGTGACCGAGGCACACAGATAAATAGACCGCGACATTTAAACATTAGCCACGTTACTCGTATCAGCCTACGCTTGTATTTCCGGGGCATATGTGCAGTATATGGGAGGTTAATATTTAGCTAGCGTTGTTCTTTACCCTGTCAGAAAAAGAAATCAATATGGCAATCTACAAACAAGTCGTACATACATCGGGTTGGTTTCCGAATAATTATTACAGACCCCGTACGCTTAAAAGCCAGAATACAGAAGGATCTCACATACCAGCCATCCCTAGTCACAGCAGAAAGCGATCATGGCGCTTTTTACCCTGCAGCCTTTGACCTTTCATGGGGAATATTAACCGCTTCAGGGCCGCAGTGAAGCTGTATGTTGGACGCGGCATCCTGCCCCTCCAATGCCACCGTCTGGCTATAGCAAGTAAGCACAACCCTGTGTGTCATTCCTATGAAAGTTTATTTTCATACTTATGTCATATGTCACCGTCTTACCGATACAAATGAACTATTTAAATGATCATCATGTTGAACATTAAACATAACACCTTGTGCCTGTCAGTTACGGCCGCGGAGCCTCTTGTTTCTCGTCCCTTTGGGGGCGCCCTCCCCCGGACACGCCTTTCCCAGGACTCCGCCGGGAAGCCGCTGCGCTCCGCCGTGCCGGTCCAGCTACTGACTGTCCTGCTTGTCACCTGTCAAATGGCCTCGGTTGTTTCCTGCATTTTGGGCTGCTGTGCAGACATGAGGCCTGGGCATGTATCTCTTCGGGAAATGCCTGCAGTTCAGTTAGACACACTCCATATGGGTAAGCCTTACTCTGTCTCTCATTCCAACGTAAAACAGTGCTGAGGTCTGCGAACATTAATTGGTGAAAAAAAGTGAAATGGGCTGGAGAGAAAAGTTTCAGACTTACAATGATTACGAATACTCGATTTTATCAGAGGTATTCCGAACGTACCAGACTAGTTCAAAGATTAGTAAACAGCAGAATCGAAAGCGATTTGTTTTAGCTTTTAAAGACAAACTTTAGAAATACAACGTTAGTATGACAATAGGTGGTTTACTTCACCTAACGCTTATAAGAATTTTTTAGCTATAGTATTAAAGAACGATTAAGTTAAATACTGAAGACGATTGCTATACGCTGCGTAAGAACACGTTAGAGTGGTAATTGTTTAACCGTCTTACTGTTACAGGTTCTGATGTGGTTGTGATTAAGAGTGGTAGACGGATATGTGGTACGGGTGGCTGCCTTTCCAATGCTCCACTACATCAAAACAAGAGCTACTTTGAGATCAAGATTCATTCCATGGGTAGGTTTTGCAGTTATTGTAGCTGGGATAGTAGTGTGTGAATTAAATATCGGAGTTATGCCAGACATGGAGATGTTTTGACTTCCTGTCAAAGCATCCAATTTCCTCAACGGGTAATAAATTAAGATATTTTAAATGTTTCTAATCTATCTTTGGTGGGATCTGTCATTGCTGATGTGGTTTTCACGTGGGATGTTCCACTGCTGTCTTCTGCAGGATTGTGGGGTGTAGGTGTGGCTACTCCAAAAGCTAGCCTCAATCAGATCCCTATGGGACTGGATGCCCACAGTCTAGTCCTCAGAAATGACGGTTCAGTGTACCATAACAATGAGGAGAAGAATCGGTTACCAGCCAACAGCTTACCACAAGAGGGCGATGTTGTGGTGAGTGACTACAGGGGCTGGTGGGTCATTCAGAAATGTAGTGCCTCCATGTATAGTTGATACTGCTTCTCTTTCATGACATGGTGAAAGCCACCTTGTGTAAAAATCGTAGGTGTGGGAATAGGAGGACTGTGTGCGTGCAAGAAACTATGTTGCCTGCAAATGAGTTATGAAGCAAAGGCTTTCCCTTGGACATTTTTATGAAATATTAGTGAGGCAGATGATGCATTAAAAGCATACAGCCATCATGCAGCCAGCTTAGCTACTGGACGTGCAGGTTAGAATTAGACCAAGAGCTGAACAAAACTTTGTTGTACAAAACTTTGAATGTAACGTCAGAACATCTTGCTAGACAAGTTCATTATACATAAACAGAGTGTCCGCTGTTGCCAAGACAATAACCAAGAGATTGCTCAAGATGACAGACATTAGGTCAGTGATTGGATAAGTTAGTTGAGGTGTTCCTGGAAAACTGAGGCTTGAGACTTTTGAAACATTTTGCACATTCCAACTTACTTTATTAACCAATGGAGAGAAAGGGAGGGGTTTTCATTTTATGGCTTGAACCATGTCTGGTTCTCTAAAACGACTCACAAGGAATCTTTTCATTGAAGCATAACAAAGTGCTTTTTATAAAAATTCTTCTACTGTTTTCCAATCCCTTTTCAGGGCATAACATATGACCATGTTGATCTGAATTTGTATTTGAATGGAAAGAACATGCACTGTCCAGCCTCAGGAATCCATGGAACAGTTTTCCCTGTTGTATATGGTAAAGTATTTCAGCTTACTCTTCTACTGACTCTTCTTGACGATTCTGACGATCATTGTGAAACAACTTCTTGGAACCACTTCTGCTTCATAGGGTGCATTGTTATCTGTGCCACCAGGTGGCGATAAATCCTTGGTCCATTTTGTATAAGTACTTAATTCAAAGTGAGATTGTGGAAAACCTGGGGCCTCATTTATCAACAGAATGGTCATACGTACAAAAAAATCCGGATTTATCAAACGTGCGGAGGCCAGTCGTACGCATGTTTGTAAGTAATCAACTGTTGATAAATCCCACATGTTCTTACACAGGTACTCG
>JABFEB020000035.1:13481757-13497838 GCA_019775895.2 Stomatorhinus ivindoensis | reverse complement strand
GAGCTGTTCTTATATTTAAGAACATTTCTACGTATAAGTACAAGATGGTAAATTCCACACTTTGCGTAAAAATGTTCGCACGCAAAAAATACGCACAAATTTGTGCGTAAGAACGGTTGATAAATGAGGCCCCTGGAGCTTATTGCAGGTATTGCAGAGTACAAGACAGGCCGTACACTCAACAAGATGTCACACACGCACATAATGTGGACAGTTTAGATCAACACAAATCACCATCTTGGAAACTTGCTTGATCACAAAGAGAGCATACAAACTCCACCACACACACACACACACACATACACACATACCTGTATCAATATCTTTGTTGGGACTGTCCATTCATTTCAATGGACAAAACCCAAATCCCAACAATGACAACCTTAACCCCTACCCAGCCCTAACCTTAACCATGAGTAACCAAACAAAATACAAGTCTTTTGGCATTTTTAGTTTTTTGATTGCAGTCATGGATTTTTATGAAATTAAAATTCCTCTCATGGGGACTGAAAAAATGGTCCCCAGAATGTCAAAATAACAAGTTTATATCACATTGTGGGGATATTTTGGGATTCTGCAAGGACATTAGTCAAATGCATTAGTCAAATTTTCACTCTTGGAAGTGAAAAATGTTTGATGGGAAACACCTGCTAAATAGCTGGTACATGACAGAAAAACACAGATCAGAGATTATTATTTAATGGAAATACCACAGAGAATGATTAGAGGTACTTGAAGTAGAGTTGGTTTATCATGCTAGGGGTAAGACTTAATTTGTATATAAAATGAGTGGGGAATCCACAAATCCACTCTGCTGTTCTGGGTCCTCTGTAGTCATTCACTGATCTCATCTCACCATTCCAGTGGATGACAGTGCCATCTTAGACTGCCACTTCAGTGATTTCAACCATGCACCGCCCCACGGTTTTGACAAAATAATGTTTGAGAAGCAGATCTTCTGATACCCAGTGCTGCACCAGTCGGAAGTGAACTGCATCCCTGTGCCAGTCGCTCTCCAGCCGGTTCTGCATCTCTTCTTCTGGGCATTGTGCATTACAGCCTGGCTGAGAAGTACCAATGACGCTGGACCCATGTTATTAAAGGCAACATCCGGACATTTACATAAGCGAACGAGCATAAGTCTCCTTGGTTATTTACTGAGATTTGTTACAATATTGATGTATCCATCTTCTGTGTGGTACAAGATCATAAGACCTGTTTTTGAATCACTACTGGCAAATATGATTTTAAATTTATGGCTACTATTAACTATAGTCACTATTTGCAAACTTAAAATGTTAACTAATTTACTATTGATTCATGACATGACTGGATTTACAAACTGAAGGTTGTTTCATAACTGCCTGGTCAGTAGACTATGGGGAGTAACTCTGGCAAGTTTGTTGATCATATATTACCTGTCTGTGAGACAGGTAAGGCACCATAGGAATGCCATGCTATAGTGAATGAATCGACTGGAATACATCGACGTTTTGTCATGGCATACAGACATACGGTATGTAAATCTCATTTTACGCTCAAATAAATAAAACAGCACTGACTCCGCTGTACATTCGACTTTTATGTGCCATTAAGGTAAAGAGGAATGATGGTCATAAATTAGGATTCTTAAATTAATTATACACACAATGAAAAAAATTAGGGCACCGTTCGTGCCACGTCCTGCGCCTGCTCCTTTGATAAGAAATCGGTACAGGGTAAAACACAGCTTTCATTTTCTTTAATAAAACGATCAATCAATAGGCCTATTTCAATATAACCAATCCAGCACGTTTATTATGCATTATCGACATAACCATACTGCTAAGCATGCAGATATTCAGTGTGTATTACTAATATTTTTCTTCATAACCTTCAGTAGTGGTGTCTTATTTTAACGCTGTGGGAAATCCATAATAATAGGGGCACACGGTGTCCCCGTGGGTACAAGTTTGAACTATACTTCCACTCTGTGCCTAGTAAGAAAACATCAAAAAAGCTTTGGACATCTTTTTTTTAGCAATAAATATAAATGGATTTCCATTCTAACTACCTAAATGTTGATAAATATTTCAGAATCATGGTCTATTTTAATCTCCATTAAGTGTCTGATGAACCAGAACAACATTAATTGCGGTTCTCTAAACCAGTAGCTGTTTTCAGTTTTGCAACCACCGGCAGCCCTTCGTATTCTCTTCTACTCGATTGCACGCTCCTTATGTAGAGTTCCCAATTTCGCTCCTGGAGGACCAACACTGTTTGCAAATGTCCCTACTGAAAGACACCTACTAAACCTGGCCAATAGCTAGTGCGCTCAATAAGCTCTCCAGGACGGGAATGAAAGAACAGTATGACATTTCTTCGTCGACCTAACTATAAAAGACGGTTCTCTGGAGAAATTTAAATACGCCGGTGGACGTATAGCTCCGCCCCTTCCATACCTAAAGACGTCATTGCGTCGCGGCGCTTCTCCGCAAGTGCCCCGCCCCTCGAGCTTCCGGGCGTAGCGGAGTCACGCCCCCACGTCGGGCCGCTTCCCCCTCCCCTCCGATCTTCCTCAGTCTTCGGTGTCACAGGAGCTCGGAGCGCCCGACTGCAAGTCGCACGACGTAGCGCGTTAAAGAGCCATGGCAGAAAGCGCCGGCTTGGAGAACCATCGCATCAAGAGCTTCAAGAACAAGGGCCGCGATGTCGAGGTGAGACGGGGAGCAGAAGAAGGAGCGGGGCCGTGGGAGTGAGGGGGCTTACGGAGAAGGAACGTCCGATTGGGGGGCTGTAAGCTCCGGCCTTGTGACGAGCTGGCGGGCTGAATCTCTGGGAGTCAGTGTTCAGGAAACCACCCGCGCCGGCTTCGTCATGCGGGCGCGGCCTGGTACTGTTTCTCCGTAAGATGTCCCTACAGACAGCAGCGTTTCTTACCGTGGCGTCGGCGAGAAGCACCCCGAGCCCCAGCCGCGCACGGCCCTCCGCCTGGCGCCGCGCTAACAGGCCCGTGTGGGAGCGGACTGCGGGCTAAATGGCGCCTGATGGGCGCAGCGACGCCGGGATGCGACGCCGGATTTAACTAGTTAAACCGGTAAAGGAGAAGCGCTTCCCGCTGTATCTGTGCGCAGCCTTTTCGTCCGCGTCGTTAGTTTCGCTGGTATAGGTAAAGCTGGTTATTAGCAGCTAGTTGTCGGCATTTAGCTGCTTAACCCGGTTTGTCCCCAGACGGGCCTGAGCACGCGAAGTGCCGGTATCTCAACGGCTCGTATTTTAGGTTTCCCCGGTTTCATTCCTGGTTAACAAACGATTACAGATAATCGACGCATTTCGCTTTCACCAAGGATGTGCGAATCGATCTTTTTCTTGTGTGATTCGCCGTATCGTCGTCTGTCCATCCTTAACGTTGAAGCGTCACCACCAGAGTTTTTCTGCAAATCGTGTGAATTTGTATTCAACGGATTGTTTTTCTCAACTGGCGCACCGCATCGCTGGCTTTAAAGGTGCCGTCCCCCCCTGGGTCAGCATGCGCACGGGCTTGCTGTTGTATTTAATGGTTTTTGACATGCATCCGCACACCACACTCGCGCACACAAAATGCGCCCAGTTTGTCGGGCCCGCGGCGGCCGGAGCCTCGGCTTGACGCGCGGTGCCGCATGTTACATGTGCAGCAGCTAAACTAAACTGTGACAGCGGTGTGCAGGGATGGGTTGACAGTAGAGCGCGTCTGCAGGTGCATTTAAGCAAATGAGTGTGACTGCAATGTAAAGTGAATGGTATGCAGTGTATTTAAATTTCTGGCTTTATTACAGAAGGCAAATATTTTTGCTAGCTGTACCATTTGAATATGCAGTTTTCTGTTTTTTTCCACCCTATGCACCTTGCTGTGCTCTAATTGATGATATAACAGCATGGAAACCATGGCCATGCTTTAAGCCCAAATTTTGAGAGAAGCCTTCTCAAGGAAAGATGTGGATGTTCCAAAGTGGGAGGAACTTGCATCCAGACCTTTTCTTTCTACACAGAGCAGGTGCTCCGCTGAGAGAGCGGTGTTTGGTGTACCCTTCTGTCTTCGCCGTTTCCTTCTGAGTAACATGTTGTGTGTAATTCTCAGCATAGGGACTGAAGATTCTACAGATTATATCGGTTGCTGACTTACCTGATGTGCTGTTATTTTAATGTACTTCAAAATGAGAGATTTGGCTGTGGAAGTTTTAGAGTCTGCTGTTAATGTGTGTTATGGTGGAGTGAGATTTCACCACAGATGAAAAGTGAGATCTCATTAAAATTTTTAAGGAATTTATGCTGAGACGGAGGGTCAGTTGCGGATGTGAGCTTTTCAGACATCCCATAATGTGAATGCAGGATCAGGAGGCCAGCTTGTTGGCCTGCTATTTTCCAAATTATGAAAAGCAGAGGTCTGACCCCGGTGGACTTTATAAGAATGTCCCAGAATGTCTATTTCCTTCGATTGTTTAATTTAGAAACACAAAAAATATGGTTCCCCTTCTTGTTCAGAATTTGCTGAGCTGTAGTTGTTGCTTTCATTCTGTTGGTTCTGCTGGCAGAGATGAGATGGAAGACTAAAATGCCATTTGAGTGCTTCATGGTCATTTTGGAAGATATATTTCTCATCCTGCCCCCAAATAACACCTCCACTGTATTTTCACATCTTTTCCTGACTGGATTTCTTCTCAAGTTGATATACAAATGGCCTAGGAATAAATGAATGAACTTTTGCTGCTGATGTCATGTATCCCACAGTCGTGGGGCAGGATCTGTGTTAGGAAGCATAAATGCACAAGCATGATCTGTGAGAAGGTAAGTGACCATTAGCTGTGGAGTAGTTGCCCTAGGGAAGTCTTTCTGTTGGCTTGCTATAACAGACACATGCAGGCCTGCTTTGGTAAACCGAACACATGTTTTAGGTCTTTACTTCCTGCCATTTTGGTTCCCTGGCTCAGTTTGAACGTGCATGCTCGAGCACTAAGTCTGAGTGTTGTGCTGGCTTGTGATATGCTCAGGTCAGTCAATAAATATTTCATTATATTTAATATTTTATTAAATAAACGATTAACAAGATCGTGAACCGGTTTTGTTTAAAAGAATCCATCAATCACACTCTTGTAATGGGACAATTGTGCTGCGCTGTCTGGTTAGTGTCTCCAGTGTTGTGCTGTACCACACTTGAAGGTTGTGCTTGATTTGCTAGGTACACTTTGCCACGAGAGCTGCCTAAGTGTGAACTTTTTCTGGGCCTTGTATGCAGGGACGTTGGGCGGCTTGGGCTCAGTCTGGTACATCTCTGTGCCCTTTCTTGTATGGTCTCAGTAGCTGAAGGCAAGCGGAACCAGAACTTTTGACGCCGTGTAAAAGATCAGAACGAGAGGGCACAGAGATCTGGGCAGACCTGCATTTACCTTGTCAATAAACCCCCCCATGTCGCTGCTGGTGGAAAGAGCGTAGCCGGATGACTGCATTCAGGGCACAGTTGACATTATCATCCCTATTTGTTTGGTGTGCTACTTCAGTGGCGTATGTTTCAAGCTTTTCCCCATAATCCAGAATATCATGGTTATTTAGGTTAAAATAAAGTAAAGGTAGTTTTATCCATTGGTGTGAGATGGTCTGTAACTATCACGAGTTGGGTAACAGATCTCTGTTTCTGCAGCCTTTAAGTAATTAAAGATTAAAATGAGCCAACCTATGTAGTCCATTCTGACCCCAAAATGATTTAACTTCTGTCTACATTGGCAAAGTAAGTAGCTCAGGAAATGCAATCTTGAATATGACTGCACAGGCGTCCCCGTAACGCTTCTGCTTTCCAGAAAGGAGGAGATGCAAGACTCACAGATCACGTGCTAAATCCGGAGATGAAAAGGCAGACATGTGAGGACGTTGTTTTTTCAGTGGCAGAACCGGTGTCAGTCTCATGTGGACCCCAGCCCATATGGCCACAGATAGCAGCAGTAATGCTCTTGGTTCTATCCAAAATATCTTGTAGGGGAGGATTGAGTTTTCTCAAAAGCCATACCCAAATGTCTTTGGAATTATGTTCTGGCACAACGGGCTTCATTAATCCCGCTGGATTCAGCTAGATAAGTCGCTGATTTTTATTTTGAGAATAAAGTTTAGTGAAATGCTTAAAATTGATATATGAACACAATCCAATACCTTAATTGCATTGGGGAAAGCTAGTGTTTACAGGCCTCATCACACTGCTCTTTTAATTTAAGTAGAACCCAGCCGTTGGAGTGATGTCTTAAGTTGTTAAATATTGTGCCGCTAGGAGTTCCAGTGCATGTGTGCTACTTACACCTTACAAAGAGCGAATTTTAATTTAGTAGTAGTAGCAAGCTATGTGTATAGATATTCATATAACCAATTTAACCGTTTGGCCTAAACAGTTATGAAAAAACAATTTCCCCCCTGAATTAGATATTTTGATCGTTACTCGGTTGATTAAGGGCAATAATGTAAACTTGCTACTGGCAGTTTACATGTAAGAAGTGGTTTGAATCTTATCAGAGCCTAAGGCCTGATGTTGATGGCCTGTGTCCAGCATTGATGATCCATACTGGTATCTTGGTTGACTGGTCACACTTTAGTCAGTACGTCATCATATTGTCTTTGTCAAATTTGATTGCTGTCGAGCTGACGTATTTCAGAACCAGAGATAAGAAAGAAATGGGATCTGTAAGCGACCCTAAGTTGCGGAATGGTCTTGGCTGAAAACGTCCAAGTCCCCTGTTTAAAATGGATTTTTTTCCCCCTGAAATGCAACTTTTTGACCAGTCACCATGTCTATTGTGTGAACTTCAGGCAACATGCCTACCGCGATGATCCTTACCTCCTGTGTAACAGTCTTCCCATGTGATAACTAGGTCATATATGGCTAAAAGCTATTTTTTCTATTTACTGATTTCCTCAAAAAAGGATGAAAACCATGGTGGTGTAGAATTCTTAATGGATAAATCCAGCACCTCAGTTCTGCTACCTCACGTTTAACTCTTTATTCTGCCTCTCTTCCACTGTCCCAGTGTTTGAGTGTGTAGAGAAAGGAGCCTGAAACGTTCCTTCTAATCCGCTCTAAATGAATGATGTGGTTTGACTGTGATGTTTGTTCAAGCTCCTTTGGAAGAATGCATTTGATGACATCAGTACAGTCCTTCTAGGACATGTTGCGTACACAACAGGGTATGCCCAGGCTCTGACATAATACAGTGCTAGTTTATCCAGGGCTGGTTCATAAGCAATTACTGCTAATTAAACAAAGGGAAAATTTAAAGCTTGATGTTGCTCAGATTCGCAGAATTTGAAGTTCAAAATCGTGCCATTTAATGCCCATTGCTGCTTCAGTAGAGTATCGGCTTTACCTAGTGTGACACAATCTAACATCATGGGTGACAGCTGAATGGTATGGGCAAGAATTTCTAGTCTCGACTCTACATCATATTTAAGGCTCCCCAACACAGATTTAGACCTGTATTGTTTTGTAGTGGCAAAACAATATATATTTTGTTTAATTATATCTACGTTATACATAAGTGTGTGGGACATTGCAGTGTCTCTTCTGTGTTTTTTTTCTCTAAGGGCTTTTATTTGTATGCTATCAGACTTTGACGTGTGGGACAGTAGGTCAGTATGCCTTTGAAAATTGGCTTGTTTGGTTATATGCTGTGCACAGTTTTGAGGGGAACCTGAGAGGGTTTGAGGAGGTCTGGGGTCCCTTTGGCTGTAGAATCAATATTTCTAGCAGACAAATGGTTGCTTCAATGACTCATTGTTTTTCTTGTTTGCCAAGTTATAAGTTATTTTGACCCTCACAAAGCCTGAAAAAACTTCAGCTAGATTTTGATTGTGTGAAGTTTGATTTAGATTTTTTAAAACTACATTGATTTTATTAATATTGGATAACAAATGTCCGTCCTATGAGGAGTATGCTATAGCTTAAAATATTCAATCAAGGCCCGTTTCATTTAATGCAAGGGTTTATTTTCTTCACAGGGTGGGGGAGGTGGGGGAGATTGGAAATTCCATTATATAAAAATATAGCTTTTTACACCAGGTTGATATTATAGGACCGCTCTGAAAAGCATATTGTGCTAGACTGTTCTGAAAATCATGTCATTAGACAGAAATTCTTTTCTACTACATCGCAAAATTGTTTTTAGTAGTGTCACCAAAACTGTTTAGAATTTTTATTGCAAATATGTTTGCACGCCTTGTAGTGCGTGTGTGTATTTTATTTAAATTTAACTTTTAAGTTTTGCGAGACATTGATATTTCTCCATTTATTCATCGATTAATTTATAATTATTTGTGTGTGTGCTGTGAACTGATGCCCGTTTTAAATGCTGAAGACACGCTGCTGTCAACAGGAGAACAAGGACAAGCCTGTCCCTGACCACGTGCTGTCAGCATCTTTCAAGCTTGCTGAGAAGGTGGCTACCTGCTGGACATGGGCTCTTTCCCACATGACCAGATAGTTTGTGATCGCTAACACCTCTTAGACTGGGACGCTGTGTGGGTCTGCTGAGATCCAGGATTGTCTTAATCCTTTTTTATGTTAACTAGCTTTGGGAGTGATGCAGCACCCTGGAATTCAGTCAATTTGACCTTTCTCTGAGGTGATCTGGGTGCAGACAACGCAGACATTTCATACAAACAGTCAGACATCCTCTGTTGACTTGCAACTGAAGGAAGCCGGAAGATGCAGCGATGTTCCATTCCTGCAGAACAACATCTGATCTTAAGTTTAAAATGTGCTTGTAAAAATAAACCCATGATTTGATTAACAAGTCGCTCATCTGCAATCTTTATGTGACCTCCTCAGGGATGGCTGTGAGACCCTGATTATATAAGTGACTATTTAGGATTGTAACATGAACCAGGATGGCGCATCACAAGGTCTGAGGAGATCCAACACCAGCCAGCCTATTTCCAGCTCCGTGTTTTGCAGGTTTTTTTTCCCTCCTTCCTCCTAGTCCTGACTGTTCTCCTTCAGTGGTGCTCCTTTGACTTCGCCGGAATAAATCTATGTAGAATTTTGTCAGGAATTTTTTCCCCAAATGCTCCTATGTAGGGCGATGCTCATGTCTTGCGTTATATAGCTTCTTGGGAATGTAGGAAACTGTGCCGTGGGGGGGGGGGGGGGGTGAGAGTGCTACGTATGTGTGACACGCAGTGGCTGTGTAGGAATGTCCCGCGGTGCTGGTGGCCGCAGAAGCTTGGTCAGACACCAGCACTGCGTCCTGTTGTGATGGAGTGGCCGCCCTGGGTCTGTCCAGCATGCCGGCCGCATTTATTCCTGTTCTCCATCTGTTTCTTGATTACATTTTACATTTTATTTACTTAGCAGACACTTTTATCCAATATCTGAGGAAGGGTCAGACTGTCCTTGGAGAAACTGGAGGCCCAATGATGAATTCACTTTGCCAGTGGGTTTGGAACCAGCTACCTCCTGAACACACACACCACACCCTCTTGATGTATTCTGCATTTTGGTGGTCGCTTGGCTTGTATAGGCTATTGTTAGTGTCACATGGAGGGATAAAGTGATGAATTCATACAGATACCTGCTATTATTTATGCGGATAAACATCATAAGACAGCCCAGTTTTAAGGAACTGGTTTATCTGATCTCATAATGCAAACCACCAGCATTTTGTATAGATGGCATTTTTGGCATTAGTAATACTTGGTTTCCAGGAAGTGATAAAATTTGTGATTTTAACCTGATCATGGTTTAAAGAGCAACATAATTAAAATGAATCTTCATTGAGGCTGTTGGGTACTCATCCTCTGTAGACTTAATGGACAGCAACCAAATGATGCTTATCTTGCCACTCTCCGTCTCTTTCAGACTATGAGAAGACATCGGAATGAAGTCACAGTGGAGCTGAGAAAGGTATGTACCTGCTTTTTACTGAGTGTAGGTACCAGCAGATATTGTGGGGGGGCATCCAGCCAACATGCAGAGGCCCAGTGCCAAGAGCCCTGATTCGTTCTTCTGGACTCATTGAATAAACCTCCTGTTGAGGGTCATTGAGGGTTAATACCATCCAGTGTGCAAAGTTAGGTGGTGTGGTGGGTTATATTGCTCCCATCCCTTCTTGGCGACTATGGTGCCAAAGTGTATTCTGGTTGCTTCTTGCCTTGACTTCATCTGCAGTGGATTGGTTTGGTCTAAGCTGTAGGAACCAAGTAGGGCAGCTGATCCATCTTTAATGCATGGATCAACTATGTTTTTACATATACACTGTAATGGAACACACTATAACCCTAAGAAACATGTAGACAGACTTCTGAGTTAAAGGGTTGTATGGTTCTCCTTTGGTCTTTATTTTTGCATGAGAGTTTCCAAGCTTATCATAGGCAAATAAAATATGAATGAGTGTGTATACGTGTGACGGCTTCTGGGTTTATGATTGGTAAGGTGTGGTTTGGTGTCTCCCCTGTGTGTCACACCAACTGCTTCGTACTTGTTCTGTCGTTCCCAACCCACAGTCTCCTCTGCCTGTGATTCTGGCATCAGCTGGCCATGCCTGGGCCCTGGGCCCTGGGCCTGGGCCAGGAGAGGCTGCTGCTCTATCACCGACCGATGAGCTGGCTTGGAGTGGGTGGCTCAGGAGTAGTCATGTGATGCTTGACTCCAGCAGCATCTTTCAGTTAATTCCGGTGGACATTAAACACAAGTAACTGAAGGGAAAACAGAAGGGCTGTGATGGTCCATTGTCCTCTTTCTCCAACAGCCCTGATCTCATGTTCTGTCAGAGTTGCTGGCAGCATGAAGTGCCTGAAACTGATGTTTCACTATATGTGCAAGAAGAAGATGGTTGGTTTCGGGGTATATGACAGCCCTTCTGCAATGTGACAGGTGACCCACATGGCCCTTTCAGAGCTGATAATCACCTGAGCCGTGTGCTGCTCCACGGCAGGAGCAGCCAGGCACGACATGCACAGATCCGGCATTGTTCTCCAGATGGGGGTGTTTCGAATGTCCGTGGGGGTGTTCATTATGTGCGGACTAGTGATGGGCAAAATGATACTTAAATGAACCATTTAATGTATTTTTTTTTACTCCACTAGATGGTGCTGTCTGTTCAAAAAAGGGCTCAAAGCATGCCCCAAAGCAAGCCAAGAGCACCATCTAGTGGGGTCAGAAAATACAGCAAATGGTTCAAGAAGCTTCATTTGCCCATCACTAATGCGGACCTCGGGCTTACAGGGTCTGATATACCCTTTACTGTTTGGGCAGACCTTTGGGAGTCACACCCGGCTATTATATGAAGCTGTT
Source organism: Stomatorhinus ivindoensis (assembly GCA_019775895.2). NCBI lineage: Eukaryota > Metazoa > Chordata > Actinopteri > Osteoglossiformes > Mormyridae > Stomatorhinus > Stomatorhinus ivindoensis. The sequence goes on along the minus strand of JABFEB020000035.1, from coordinate 13,486,557 downwards.
TCTCTGCTTTGTGCTCCCAATCTCCCCCTTGAGCCTCTTCTCCGACTTAATCACCCCCCAAGGAGGCTGTGATGTCATCAGAGCGGTGGCTCCACAGCAGGGTGCACTGTAGACATTGCTGGCCACCTCCTCTTGCGTCTGGGCCACCGCTGCACTGTGTTTTAGGATCCAAACAAACTGCCGCCGTGGCTGATCCGGTAAGGTGGGATCTCTCAGCAGTCCTGAATGTATTTATCACCTAAGCCAGCTAAGAAAGCTCCAGGTTAAGGAAGTGGACTCAGGGGAAAGGAGAAGCTCCCCTTTCCATCAGAGTCTCTCCGATTAGTCATCACGAATGTCACTGGCAGCCCGTGGAATGCATCACTGGGATCATTCAGATCTGCCTCTTAGTGTGTTTGTGAGAGAAAGAGGGCCAAGACACCTAGAGGAATTAAGCTGTGATTGTTTTAATTGTCTCAATTTGCAGCACACATTCAGCTTATAGGGGCCTGGTCAATGGGAGTTGAGGAAATGCCATCCCTCTGACCAGATATCATAGGTGACTCCTAAATTTAAATCGACTGAATTTTCTAAGAAGTGGTCAGTCCAGTCAGTACACCAGATTCCTTTGTTGAATCGCACTCTGATTCTGAAATATCCGTGGAAGGGTCATCCCTCTTGCAAACTCCAGTCTGTGTCATCTCGTGGTACCTCAAAAAGAAAACAAATGTCAACATAAATGATGATTCATTAGTTATGGCCATTTCCATAGATAATGGGTGAGAAACTCCATGATAAATAGATTTTTAAAGGTCTTGTATTACTTCTAGATGAATGACTAATGGAATAGAGTCTAGTGCTTCATGTGCATACATGCTAGGCCTTCACTGCTGTATCAGTTGAACAGTAAATTTGGCTGATATTCAGATGCCACTGATCTATTGGTGGAAAACCTTCTAAACAGTTGTAATGTCTCTTAAACAATTGACCAGTAAAGAAAAAGGTAAACAATTAATTTTTAGTAATATTTTTTCTGACCTACGGTGATTTTTCACCTTAGGGTATCATAACCATGGGTACACACAACTGGTATGCTAGTACGCATTCACCTTTAAGAACGATACGTGCGACAATCGATTGTCCGTAAAAGTACAAATGCGTGATTATTTTATGTGCATTTGCGCTGCTATGAAAACAAAATAATGCATTTTAATCTGTATTTGCTAACTCGACTTAATTTTATGTGTATATGTTAACTGCGATATCCAAGTTAAAATGCAAGGTATTTTCTTGTCATGGCAGCATACATACTTGCGTATCAGGTTTGTATACCCCTGTTCATAACCATTTAAAACGTTTGCTTGAGCCCAGTAGTTTTGTTTTCTGTGAATAATACCATTTTCAAAGGGCTTGTGGCTGAGTTGAGGGAATTAGTAAATGATCCATCCAACCCAAATAATTATGACAAACGTCCATCTGTTGCAGTGCTTCTTTGTTTCACTTTTTCACCAAGAAAATTATATACTTTCATGCAGAGGTGGGCAATAAATTGGTTTTATCGATTAAATTGAATTTACAGTTCAGGACGATGTGTTTTTATGAGAATTGATTTTATTACTTATTTTACACGCGAGTGTCAAGCGGAACTAATGCGACGCACCGTTTTTCACGGGTAAATTAGCACAGCGCACCCAAACACTGTAGCGGATTCATGAACAACACGGCGATGGTGCGGTTTTGCGCCGTCGGCCACAGACCAAACAAGTCCCCGTTGCAAATTCTGTTTAAAAGCTGTTGCAACCGAGGGAAGCAGCACGGCAAATTTATTCCAGCAGCTAAAGCAGAGGCACGCGGCAGAGTGGGAGACGTGCACTGGGGAAGGGTTTCCGAACTCTGTCCCATATGATAGGAATGGGGCCCGGTGGAAGGCGATAAGAAACATTGTCGCGATGTATATTGCAAAAGACATGGTGGCCATGCATACTGTGGAAAAGCCGGGATTCGTTAACATTCTAAAAGTTTTTACAAGTTTCTAAAAGTGTTTACAATGGCGTGGTCTGCCGTCTCACTTACAAGCATCTTTTTTGGCTTGTCAGACTGTACTTTAACTCTAAAGTTATAAAGTTAAAACTTGTTTTGAACCATTTATTTGTCATCTGTAGTTTGAATTTCGGTAGGGGAGGGGAAAATCGGTTAAAATTGAAAACCGTATTTATTGTGGAAAAAAATCAGATTTTATTTTTAAGCCATATCACCCAGCTCTACTTTCATCACACATTACCAATTCTTCTTGGACATAAGTTATAGCCAGGCTTATGCCTTAGAAATAATTTTTCACGCCTTATTAATCTTCTCACATTAAAACATTTTCTTCCTTCTCCTTAAGAACAAAAGAGATGAGCACCTGTTGAAGAAGAGAAATGTCCCACAAGAGGAAGGTCTGGAGGATTCAGATGTCGATGCTGACTTCAAAGGGGTAAGTCTCCGGCCTGTTCTGGCCTGGAGTCATGTCCCGTCTTTGCCGTCCCTTTCACAGCACAGTCACCCAATGGCCAACCTTCGGGGGACTGTCCTTCATGCCATTGTCTGCTAATGTCCCTTACAAAGCTGGCATTTCTTCAGCCAGTTGATGTAGGTGCTTTAGAAGTGAAGTCGGCCAGTTCACGTGCAGTCCGACTGGCTTTAAAATTCATGGAAAGATGTAAGGATTTGGGAAACATTCCAGGACTGGGTCGTTTGCATTAATGACTTTTTTTTCCCTCATCTCTTTGTACAGCAAAATGTGACACTAGATGCCATTTTACAGGTAAGACAGCAGCGCCACCCCTATGTCCATAAGGCGTATGGGGGTGTTTTGTGAGCTGCATGCTGCTTCTCATCTATTTGCATCTTTCACTAGATGTTTTGAAGCGTGTGTCTAACATTCACTTTTGTTTTATTGCAGAATGCCACCAGTGACAATGCAGCAGTTCAGCTGAGCGCTGTGCAAGCAGCCAGGTAAAGCACATCAGTGTCTGTAAATGTATAAAAATGGCCGGATCTCCAGAAGGAGCCTACGGCACAGCAGAGTCCGCTTCAGGGCTCCTCTGTGCGCTTCAGTGTACGTATGGGGTCAGCTCTCACCATTACAAGTTGTAGTCTTTAAATGTCTATCCCTAACTTCTCTCGCAGGAAACTACTTTCCAGTGATCGGAATCCCCCCATCGATGACTTAATAAAGTCGGGAATCCTTCCCATCCTGGTGAAATGCCTGGAGAGGGATGACAAGTGAGTGTTTGCTGGGGAGGAGGGGGGGGGGGTGGGGGCATTTCCACCCACCGGTGTTAATGGGATGGCGGCGGTCCAAAGTGGATGGTGCTTCATTACATCAGCCAGACAGGCCTTGGGGTGGTGGGAATTCCCTTGGCTGGCAGTAGGGGGCAAAGCGTGTGTCCCTGCAGTTCTGGGAGGTGTACAGTGTGACTGTACCAGTACCAGAGTGTTAGTGGGAGGGCTGAATGTGTTGACCCTGAGCACTGGACTGCGTTGGGTGGCTTTCGGCTGCGCTGCCGTTGCATTCGTGTACAAGCCGGGCTGCTTTCACAGGATTTCATCACTCTGCACTGGCTTGGTACATTCCCCTGTTCAGTCAGAGCTCTGCAAATCTATGGTGATTATGTAATGCGCTTGTACATGCCTGGTTTTGCAGTGGTTAAATTTTTTTTGCTGCATCCTTAAGGTTGCTATTACTGTAGAGGCCGTAATTGAACCCCGCCCATCACACTAAGCTTGGTTCCGACTCCCGTCCCGTACGTGGAATTTATGGATTCCTCATGGCGCTTCTCTGCCGGACTCTCCCAGCTCCTAAAGCATGCCATTCTCATTATCCCGCCCTCTTCTCACCCGGAGTCTGCGCTGCCCTCAATCCGACACAGGCAGAGATAAATCTGCATTCCCATCTCGCCGCGGTCACCGTGTTCCCCGGCCGACGTGCGCCAGGCCGCAGGAAAAGGGGGTCGTCACGGCGACAATGCGGCAGACTCGCAGGCCGACGAACCAGTAGCCAAAGTCGCTCGTCTGCCAAAAAAGTCAGCCGCGGAGCGTCCGGCGAGTTCTATTTCAATTTGTGACACAGAATTTTTCTGGGTCACTTGTTTCGTGAGTCAACGAAGCGTGATCCCCCCCCCAGCTGGATTGCTGCAGCATTAGTATCGTTTTCTTGAACCGACTCACACCTGTGGTGGATTTTTCAGGATCCACTTTCAGCGTGACGGGCGAGTCTAGCTCAGCCCAGGAGGTTGCATGGTAGAATGCCAGGGGCAGGTAGACGGGTCGTGAAATATGGGCACTCATTCTCTCTTTACCCCAGTCCTTCCTTGCAGTTTGAAGCAGCGTGGGCGCTCACGAACATCGCATCTGGGACATCGGCTCAGACTCAGGCTGTAGTCAAATCCAGTAAGCTCACCTGGGGGTGGGTGGGGGTACTGCAGGGGACCAGGTGCTATACGTCTCTCTCCCGGCCTGGCGGCTTTGGGGACTGTCTTGCACTTTCCCCGTTTGTGTGCTACCGTTTCCTGTGAGTGTTATGCGATTCTTGAGCCCTTTTTCCCGGGCCCCCTAGTGGTTGTGTGTTTGCGGTGCATTTTGTGCTCCCGCCCGTGTCGTGGAGCTGACTTGCTCTGACCTCTCTCCATAGATGCTGTACCTCTGTTTCTGCGGCTCCTGCACTCCCCCCACCAGAACGTGTGCGAGCAGGCCGTGTGGGCGCTCGGCAACATCATCGGTGAGTAGGCCAGGTCCAGACCGCCCACCCTCATGTACGTGACCACCCGCACCCCCACA
>JABFEB020000035.1:13460602-13477245 GCA_019775895.2 Stomatorhinus ivindoensis | reverse complement strand
AACCTGTTAGAATCTTATATACCTGGATCATGTCCCCCCTCAGTCTCCTTTGCTTCAGTTCCCCATCCCAAGATATGGTGCTGATTTGACCCCCCCCCCCCCCAAACCAGCAGAGAAGTAATTTCAGGCTCACAAAGCTGACTCAACTTTACTCTGCGAAATAGGATGTATTTTTCCATCCCTGCATAAATTTAGTGCAGCCTCACCGTTTTGCTGTCCGTCTCCAGCATCAGCTGAAGGGGTCTTAGCGTGTTCATGCTCTGCCTTTGGTCCTGTGTCCGCTGTGCCTGCAGGGTGATTTTGGCACGCAGAAGGAAGCAGCTTGGGCGGTTAGCAACTTGACAATAAGTGGAAGGAAAGATCAGGTAAGTTGTTTTGTGAACATAGTCTCTGCCCCAGGTTAGGTCAGTGGGGCATTCGTTTGCCACCATTTTGAAACGTTGACTTTTTTTCTCGCAGGTGGAGTACCTGGTCCAGCAGAATGTGATCCCACCCTTCTGTAACCTCCTCTCGGTTAAGGACTCTCAGGTCGTCCAGGTGGTTCTTGATGGGCTTAAGAACATCCTGATAATGGCAGGCGAGGAGGCCAGCACCATTGCGGAGATTATCGAAGAGTGTGGAGGTAGGGGCAAGTGAAACAGATGTGGGGGGGCATATGGTGCGACCATCTCTGGGCTGTTTAACAGGGATCCGGTCACGGAATGACCTGGATTTCCGTTGTTGTGGATTTCTGTCGCAGTATTGATGCATTTCCATCTTAATTACAGGTCTGGAGAAGATAGAGAGCCTTCAACAGCATGAGAATGAGGATATCTACAAGTTAGCGTTTGAAATTATCGACCAGTACTTTTCAGGGGATGATGTGAGTGTGGCACCCGATGTAATGCAATGGGGAAAAAATAATTACAGGCTACTTTAGATGAAGCGATATATCTGTCGTGGTTTTCAAATTATGGACGTGATCGATGAATTGCCATTTTTATGACCTGTGGAGTGTTTACCTGGGTTTTCATGATTGCGCCTGAGCTTGCCCGAGAGCTTGCCTTTGGATGTAACCTGTTCCACATATGTTCCGCAGATCGACGAGGATCCCAGTCTGATCCCAGAAGCCACCCAAGGGGGAACCTTCAGCTTTGACCCCACCTCCAGCCTGCAGACCAAGGAGTTCAAGTTCTAGAGCAGATGTGCGGGTCGCCCCGCTGTCCTGCACTTCATCACCTTCAGAACATCATGACAGACCCACTAACCTGAACCATACACCGTCGCCATGCACTAAAGGATCACGGACTTTGTCAGGCATCCGCTGCCGACGACCCTAAATATTACAGAATCTGGAAGAAAAACAAAAACAGGGGGAAAATGAAACTGATGACTGTCACTCTGCAGTTGCCAAACGTCTTTCTCACACAGACTTTAAGGAATTTGTGTGCATGAGCGTACACACCCACCACGTTGGTGTGGGAGCACAGCCCTGACCTTATTCTCCTGGCTGAGGGCTGCTTTGTCATTTTACTGTTTTCCCCATTGGCTTTTCCCCGTTTCCTGGATTCACCTCCGTCTCACTCAGCTGACCACCTAGAACACCACCCTGGTTGAAGATGTTCCACCCCCAAGTCATGTATCAGTGTGACTGTGTCAGCCTCCCCGCAGGAAAATCCTGGTCCAATCCAACTGGCGTGGGGGTACACTAATGGTCAACTTGGCGTTCATTAGTTACCTATCACTGCTGTTCTCAATTTTGGTTTTGTCCTGAGTCGTCATGGAGGATGCCTTTTATGTATGGGGGAGGGGTAGTACAGAGTCAAAATAAAAGACTATAACTGAGTGATAAGAGTTGACATGAAAAGCTGAATTTCATCTGGAAGACCACACAAAGGAAGGACAACTCATTTTTGTAGCACTGATCTCTCTCTGGGCCCGGAAAGCCGTAGTCCACTGGAGCTGCAGAAGATGAATGACAATGGAATTATGATTTTTTTTTTTGTCATTTGTGGGTGGGGTTTTAAGACTGGATTCATGCTTGCAGCACTGATGTTGCAGCCCCTGGTCACTGGAGAGAGGAGAGCCGGTCCTCCTCCCTCTACTTTCTCCTGCTCCCGGTGGAGTTCTGGTATGGAAACTCTGAGCTGTAATGTAATACTCTTCCCTCTCCTCAAGGAACAGCTTCAATCTGCAGACCTGTTACTGCTGCTCTGTTTTTGGATAATTCTGCCCCCCCCACCCCCCTTTTGTTTTTCTTTTAGCATTGTGCATTTTACGTCACAATCACTAAGAATGCAGTAATGGTCGTATAAATTACCGTTTGATGCGTGGAGTGTCTGACACTCATCACATCAAATCGTGTAGGTCGGCTGAGTTTTTTCTGTTAACGTGAAAAGCGGAGCCCTCAGATTAGTTGCGAAGAAGTTAGTGATTCTTGTGATCCTTGACTATACAGCGTATCTTTGCCCTTCCAAGTTTTCCTCAGACTGCCCGCTACGAACCTGCTCCTACAAGTAAAGCATTTCTTTTTGAACTTTCGAGTAATATAGCGCCCGTCAAAGTGTGTGCTGCAGCCGATAGCCGGTCACCGGAACGCCGCAGGGGGGCAGCCTGCCGCAGACGTAGCCAGGGAGCTGCCCTCCCCCCACACGCACGCCCACGCGGTGAGGTAACGCTCCCAGACATGCGCGTCTCGCTCTTCTTATTGGACGTTTTCCTCTTTGCTTCCCCGTGCATTTTATTTTGTAAAAGAAGATTGTAAACGGAAATTTCACCTTCTTTTTTTTGGACTAATGTAGTTGCGTCATGGCTGCTAACTACTGAAAAGACGCGTGAAGCCAGGTCAAGCAGCCAGGCCTTTGTGGACTAACCATTCATTATTGACGAACAAGCCGTTAGCAGGTGTACAGTCAAGAGCTAGACAAGTCTAGACACCTAAACAGAGCCACTTTAAAGATTGCAATTTAGTCTTGTATCAAAAACTGATACAAGCTTCTGTTCATTGCAAGATTTTTACTTGCTAAAAAAAACTTGTTTTAAATAGGAATAAAGCAACAGCATTTTGGCCTCTGATTGTTTATATCTTTTTATAAATTTTAGATTGAATTTCTCTTTAAGGTGGCTCACTGGTCCTTTCAACTCTTGTGCATATTAAAGATAAGAATGAGTTGAAATTCATTGTGCCTTTTGTTTTTCATTTCTAAGCAACAAGGAAAAAAAACATTTCTTAAGCACTGAAGCCTAACTTATGGAGGTGTGTAAGAAATGGATCATTTGGGGAGGTGTTGTGCTCTCATTGGACAGCACTACCAATAGGGCTTCTCTCTGTTTCCTGTAATGCAGAGCAGGATTGTTGGACCGCAGCTCTGCTGGCTGACCATTGTATTCCACTGCCACTCTTCCTCCCCTGACCATACCACTCTCATACTGCTAAACAGCCATACCTGTCGCCAATCAGAGGGGTTTAAACCAGCCTCAACGGCACCATGAAATCTGGCTTCCATCACTCCCTCAGGACATGGTCTCTGTATTAATGATGCTAACCAAAATAAAACTTGCTGTTAGCCATTCACTTCGTGTTGCTTCAAGTGATTTGACGTCTCTGTGTAATTTTATATCTGCTTTTCTACCTTGTTTTTGCAAATGGTGGACCTCTGATACTATATAAGCAATGTTCGCTTACAGATCGTTTCTGGTCCGTCGTGGGTCTGCAGCCTCTCTGCGGCCGTTCTTTTGGAAATGTTCCCTGGATGAAACGCCATTCGTTTACACCGAAAGTCGACATCCAAAGTTATTTTAGTTACCATAAATTACGTAAAGGAGATGTGAAATGGCGTACAAACCTGTGCAAGTCTGCAGTCTCCCCGCATCACAGCGTGAATAGGTCCTGTCGTCAGAAGTGCGTTTTGGATCAAACCAAGCTGCCTTTCATACCCTGCTTGTGCGTAAGCTGTTCTGCCTCATGGTGCTGCTTTTAATGCTTCCTTTAATAACAGCTAATTATCGGTATAAATATACAGAGCTTTAGAAAGGGGGAGGACTTAAGCATTAGAATTCTCAATCAATGGCTTTAATGCTTAGTCTATAGAGAACTGGATCCTCTCTGTTTTACAGTAATGCATCCAGTTTAAACTTTGAAATCATGACCCATAGAGATTTTCTTAGTTAAACCACTATAAATAGGAAAACCACCTTCAAGCAAAGCTTTTATAATGTCGCATAAAGCGAAGGGCTTTTAGGGAGCAGGTTCCTACAGAGCTAAACAAGATGAACCCTGATAATCCAGAGATGACGGCCCTTGTCATGAGACTAAGGCTGTCATTTAAAACATCGGGAGCCTGTTAATTTTGGAGGTATAAGAAAAAGCCAGAAAACCGATGCCTTGTGGGAATGGAGAGGTGAGTAATGCATTTTGATTATACACTGCCAAACTATACAATTTAATGTAGAGACTGGAATTTAGTAGTTAGTCCTGTATCTGTGTAAAGAAATGACAAGGCGGGAAAATCTCCCTTTGCCATCTTCAGTATTAAAGTAGAATGAATAGGCTACATTAACAAAATACTGTTTTGTATGACTTATTAAGCGAATATGTACATATATGTGTGATGGCTTGAGCAAAGACACCATGGAAAAACTGCAGGCTACGCCTCGAAAAACAGGACTGATTTCAAATGTCTTACTGCATAAAGCCCAAAATTCAATACCGTTTGCCCACAGCACCCAGCACACAAAAGGGAACTGGGATCCAGGCCATAATACCATACCTGAAATCTCAGTAACCTCAGCTATCTGATTGATCAATATTTTTCCGCCCACCCTTCACTCTGGTACCTAAATAATGGTGGCCCGTACCATTACAACCCTAAAGGGGGGAAGGTGAAGAACACAGTTTACAATACCTTTAACACACATAAGACATTTCCTCTTGTTAACAGTTAAAAGGATAATACTCATAATTTGATTAACTCGCAAAATTAAACATACTTTATTTACCAACTGAATCCCCTGTCACCACAACAAAAACACAAAATCCCCGTTTTGCGTACCCCATAACATTTAATTCGGATACATTCACGCCCCCACAATAAATACCTTTGTATTTAAATTTTGTCCCCCTCCCCACTATATTGTATTGCTGTGTGTTTATTCATTTCTGGTTTCTTTACAGGAAAATATCGTTATTTTTTTTTTTTTTACTTTTTTAAGTGTTATTTATGAATTTTCAGTTTCACCACATGTATGGATTTGGGCCAGTCGGGTCTTCCTAGTTTGTCTGTTGCAGAGATTCACAATAGTGGTCATAAAGAATTTAATTACAGCCCCCAAAACACCAGCATTATTTACTGGTCAAGCTCTTAAGCAGCTGAGAGCTGAGACAGTGGAAAGCGTCGCCGGATGATGGTACTCAGTACTAGGCCCAGAACTGTTAAATAATAAAACAGAAAAAATCAAATTACTTCAATTTTTAATTTATTCAGTGCTTCCCATCATTATTCTCAGTAGTTTTCTTAATATAAGCTGTATATATACTACTTGCTAGTAACACCAGTACCACTACTAACCCTAATAATACACAATGGACCGCTGAAAATGCTCCTTATGCTTAAATTGTAGGCTGTGTGTGTGCATTTATGTAGGAGAAACCTAGGATCTGCTGTGTGATTAGCTTACCTTACAGTTAGCCTGTAGCATGATGAACACTGAATTAGGGTGACACAAAACTATGCTTTGTTCTACAGACAACTTGCTAACTTCTTAGGAAGACATATTAACTGGCGAAATGTCCTGCCAAGCATAGTAGTATATTTGACCAGGCAGACAAGGGCGTGTATGTACTTGGTGTGACCAATCTCAAAATGCACTGTTAATGGAGTGAGGTGTCCCATGAAATTTCCGGACTGCATCATCTTTTGTCTGAGACTTCCACAGTAAAGGTTTTGTTTTGCTTCCCCTGAAATGACGCTTTCCTGCTCACATTTACCCATGCTGCACCTCAGCCTGGGCATAATGCACACCCTTGAGTTTTTTTCCCCCTGCAATGCATGTCTGCAGTTACAAAGAAAATATATCTGGTTACCTTGAGATATCTAGAGGGGGACAGACATTACAGATGGATTACATAAGCCCTGGCATCTAAGCTGATAACTTCATATTATTCATTATAATTTGCATTTTTTCATGACACCTTCCTCCCAGGTTACAACCTTAGAACTGATTCGTTTCTGAAGCCTTAATTAAGCCAGAAATAAGGTTTAAAACCGACATCTAGAGTCGAGCTGTGTATAATGTAGTTAGGCTTGACTGGAGCGATCGGTTGCAATTAACCAACATTGCTTTTTGCATGTTCCTCACTGAAACCCTTGCTTTATATGAGATGAATGACATGATAAATATACGGGATTAATGGCATATTTTACAAACACCATGTTGGTAATGTTGAGGACAGAGGTGCCTCTAGACCAATCCAATCATTCACCTAATTTTTTTAGAGCTGGTGTCACTCCGGGGCCCTTGGAGAACCCCCCCCCCCCCCTTTTGGATAATAATGGTGGTGATTATGAAAGTTTTATTAGTTTGATTTGGTCCAGGGAAGGAGTCCCAAGTAAGCAGGCTGTCACCAGCCTTGTCCTACTGTGTCACTGTGTGTCTTGGAATCGGATCAAGACCAGTCTAAACAAGGACTGCACTGTGCTTGGAGTGGCCCAGTCCTCTCAATCTTCCTGCTATATAGTACTGCTTTTCTTTGCATATTGCATATTTGCGCGTGGAAATACATTTTTCAAGTTAATTATCATAATACTGCTATATCAGTTATATGCAAACAACTAGCTTATCCTTTTCACACTTTTTACGGATTGGTTTAACATGACTACTTGACATTAATTTCTGAGTTCGTAGTTCAAACTATTTTACATCTACACACGTGTACGAACTTGACGGATGTTAAAATGAAACTTTCAAGAACTTTCAAGAAAAAGCGGGACTGCAGCTTGCGGACGCCTCTCGCACGGCAGTCCAGGTTCAAACTGATTCTGGTTCGTTTTTGTAAGTCAATGGATTTTCTCTCGTTTTACATAATAAACCTTGTGACAATGGGGTCTTGTTGATGTCGCTTATTTAGCGTTTTTGATTTCCTGAATTGGCGGCTGCTGCAGGATGTTCGGAGGTTTAGCGAGGACCACGTTTTATTTTGAGCATTTGGTTTTGGTTTTGGTTTGTATTGCGGAGATTTTATCTAGCTATTACCTCGTATCATATAAGATCATTCGCATGCATTTTCTTTCCGAAACATAAGAAGAATTACATGGTAGTCAGTCATTTCATTTACTGGGACGTTTCAGGTAATTGTTCTAGTAGAACCGAGTCGGCAGTAACGAATGGGAGACTGGATGGTCTCCCTGTTCGGGAGATCTGTGCAGTTTTAGAGTTATCCATATAGGCGTATTAGTGTCGGGTTTTTCCTACGACGTAAGTTAACTGAACATAATACATACTTAAACTGTTACATTTGTAGTGCATTTGTCTTCATCAAATTAACTTGATTTGAACTAACGTATGGGAAGCGATTATTTCTCTAACTGCAGTTGTAAATGTGAATGTTATACAGTAGAGGAAAGGATAACTTGTTTCATTTAAATACACGTAGGACCATCTCAAATGAGAACGCTACAGTGTTCTGTGTAAAAAGGGAATTTATCTATTTGCTTGCCATCTATGGGCATTGGCTAATAGTTTGAATAACATCTAGCGTTGAGAATGAAATTGAGACAGTTAAACTTTTAATAATACTTTGTTAAACGTTTAGTAGTACTTTATTTTCTCTTCTATATAGTGTTCCAGGGGCATTAATGTATTTGGAATGGTATCATGTTGGGATTCAAGACATTGAGATTCTGTAAATATATCCAAACTGCAATTTTCAGAAAGTGTCTCGTTTTAACACTGCTCTCTCTGTAGTAATAGACATGTAACCTCTTGATCACTTATTTGCTGTGACCGCAGTCTCTAGGATTCCTAGCCTAACCCCCCTGCTTCAATCTGCTCTTCCATGGTGGACGTGGGCAAGTGGCCCCTTCTCAGCCTGCTGGGGCCTTTGGAAACTGCATCTGTCCGTCAGGCCTGTGTCTTTGGCATCTCTGCCAGCGAGGGTATATACTGCACGCAGGACAATGAGGTGAGAGGCAGTGTGCATCTGACTGGCGAACATCAACTCGCCGCCCATAAACGGCTGTTAAGAACTTGAGACATTACCGACTGACTCATGTTATCTGGTTCGAAAATGTTTTTTTTTTTCCCAGTGCATCAGTCTTGCCTTAGCAACTGCATAAATTCAGATCGGTCATGAATACATTGAATATCAATTTAGATTTTTATTTATGGGACTTCATAAGTCAATGTGTGTATTGGTCTGCATATGCGTATAATACACAGCACTTAATCGCTTCTTGGCCTTCTGGCTAAGATAACGGTAGATTTTCCCTGGAATGTCCCCTTGCATTTTTTTTCTTTTTGCTAAATTTTGTTGAATTAGCTGCAATGGCTGCAGTGACCCTAAAATAAAGTTTCTTGCATGCATACAACATTTTTCAGTTTATTTTTGAGAATTTATTAACTGACAGCAGTGATTAGAGATACTGGTGTTCAGAACCATTGCTTTGCACTGAGAAACGGGATAAATTAACATTCATTGCCCCCCCCCCCCAACTTTGCACAGGTCTATGTACTTGGGATAAACTGCAATAACTGCCTGGGAACAGGGGACAACCAGAGTACCATCGTCCCTAAGAAAGTGGGATGTCTATCGGGCAAACGGGTCCTCAGCTTCAGCTTCGGCAGCGGGCCGCACATCCTGTTGGCTACTGAAGGTCTGCAGTCAGGGCCCTGAAGACATTCACTGCCATTCCTCACTACTCATTCTACTTATTGGGTTTCCAATTACCTTCAAGCACCTTTTCAGTCACCCAGTGCCATTGTGGACTTGTAATAATTCAGCTGGATATGGTTATAATATTTTATTCTAATGTGCTCCCTAATTAAACTGTTTAGAGCTTTTTGAGAGCTATTACCCAGACAGTTTTTTTGTCTGGGTAATGACACAAAATTCAGATTTTTTTTGTGGTTTTCCTCTAGAGGGTGAGCTGTTTGCTTGGGGACACAATGGCTATAGTCAGCTGGGCAACGGGACGACAAATCAGAGCATGGTGCCAATTCTTCTATCCGCCAACTTCCTGGACAAGAAGGTGGTGGAGGTGGCCTGTGGGTCTTATCACTCCCTGGCCCGTACCAGCGAGGGAGAGGTGAGTTCAATGGCGGAATAACGCTAAGGTTCCCCCCCCCCTCTGTGGCCCTGTAAAAGAACATTTCTCAGCCCCTGAAACAGGGCAACATTCACTGCACCTTAATTAACACCGAACATGCTGTTGATTGATGAACGAATCCCGTAGTTCAAATCCTGTAGAATGAAGCGCATTAGTTCTGGGTTTGCTATGGATTTTCAGTCGTGTTAAACGAACGTTGCGGAGCACAAATCAGCTCGGTGGGCAGCGCTGGGGCTGCTTCACATCTCCCTCCCCCAACCTTACTGGGTAAATGGCAAGAAAACTGTCCTTTTATACATAGAACCATGTAAAGGAAGGTTATCTGGAAGATCAGTCTGCATGCTTTCAGATTCCAGGCTGGGACTCAGGACCACATACAGCAAACAGAATCCCCAGCCTTTAGAACCGTAAGGCTGCATAAAACCACGTTACCATGTGATGGATTATTGCACAGAATTATAGATTCAGATGCTTCAAATTAATTCTTGTGAAGCAGGATTTTCTAGACAAATCTAGATTTCTGTTACGCACCATTATACATTAACATGTCACATTTTATATACACACACACACCCACACACACACACACATACAATAGGGGAATGTTAGCTTGAAACAGGAGTTTTTCCTCTGGCATAATTCCTTTAATAATTTAATAATTCTGGAGCAAGTTGTATATCTCTGTTTGCTCCATTATCAATATAATATATGCCATGTTCCAGGTCTCACCCTGTCTGAATTATTGTGACAGAATTCATGCTGCCACCGGCTTGCTTTCTCCTTATTTTCTCCTCAGTTCTCTGCCCAGACTTTCCAAAGGCCATGTGAGCCTGGCCATGTTAATCCTGACATGGCTACCACTTCTCTGACACCCCGCCGTGTGCCAACGTTAAATGCCCGCGTTGCGTGTGCTCTGCTATACACATCTTATGACCATGCTGTAAAAATCTTCTTCAGACTAATTACCTGATGTCCTTTTATAAGCCCCAGAACCGTTTTTCCTTTTTTTTAATCATGGAATAATCTGCATCTAACTTAAGGCTAGTTGGCCTGTATGGTTCCCTTATGCTCCTTTCTGCGCTCAGGTGTACGCATGGGGCTTCAACAACTGTGGCCAGGTGGGATCTGGATCTACAGCCAACCAGTCCACACCCCGTAAGGTATCCAGCTGCCTGCAGAACAGGGTGGTGATCAGCATCGCCTGCAGCCATAGCTGCTCCATGGCGGTGCTGGACAACGGTGAGGTGAGAAGTCGTCTCCATCTGTCTGTCATGCTGTGTGGGAGTTGAAATGCCAGAGTGCCCGCTGTTTCCCAACTGTCAGTCAGAGCAAGACGCGCCTGTTGGCTGTTTAGGAAGATTCAAGCCATCCGTGCATCGTTTCTTAGGCAAAGACATCTGCTGCTGTTCCTGGACCAGTTCTGAGCATATTTTCTGTGTCTTTACTTCAATCTATAAACAGTATTACATTAGCCTAGATCTCCAAAGGCAGGCGAAATTGATTGTGCTTGGAATCCAGATCGTTTAAGCTTTAATAGAAGGAATCCTGAACTCAACAGATGTCCCAGAGTTGGTAACATTCATATATTAGGGGCTTAATGTTAACAGCGGTTTCTTATCCTTGTACTTCCTGCATGCTTCATGCGTGCCTCTGCCTGGCTTACAGGTGTGTGGCTGGGGTTTCAATGGGAACGGCCAGCTGGGCCTGGGCAACAACACCAACCAGCTGAGTCCGTGTCGATTGGCAGCACTTCAAAACTTCTGTGTGATACAGGTAAGTGTGGACTGGGCATGTGGCACTGTGCCTGCGGTCCAGGACACTCCTTGTAACACTCCTCCCTAGACATAATAATAGATGCTTTATTGATCCCTGTGGGGAAATTGTCTTTACGCCTCCCCCAACTTGCTCTTTGTAGCGTTAGCTGGCTGCAAAGGGCAACCACCTGTTGGGACACCCAGGGAGCTGGGGGGTTAAGGGGCGTGGGGCACCCAGGGGTTAAGGGTCTTGCTGAAGGACCTGCAGACATGCTGAGCCTGGGTTTGAACTGGGAACCTTTTGATTGCAGCCACACGCTGCCCCCAAACCAAACCATACCATAAGTACTGCTCAGAATGATTTATGGTATCCAGTTGATTGCTGATGTAAGGTTGTGTGTGTAAGTACTGCTCTGATTTCATAATAAATTACACTTTTTTGGAAGCAAAGAAACTTCACTTAAGATTTTAACCATTTTTAAGATTAATTTTCAAGTTTCTGTACATGAGAGCAAATTTGGGACATAGGGCAGGGACATAACCGTTTTGTGGGTGCTTAGGGAGCAGTGGATCCTAATCCAGATTCTGATCAGGCTCATTGGACGTGTATACAGTACGTCCTGCTTATAAGTGGCTGGTCCTTGTAGCTGGCTGTAGAAAATGTTACCAACAGGCAGGCGAAAGTGTCCCCTTTTAACATGCGACATTCATCAAAAGTGTGTTGGGTTCTCAGTCACAATGCCTCAAGCCTCAATCCAAGATAAAGGGTTTAATACAGGGGGGGGGAACCTCTTCTGTGGAGGGCAGGTGTGGGAGCTGGTATTTGGGATGGCCTCTCAATCAGCCAGCGACAGAGGGTCCCCAGGACTGGAGTTGGAGGTCATGGATCTAACTGTGTCATGTGGACAGGGTGCCTGTTGACCGAGGGTAACGTGGTCGGGTCCTTTGATCCCCACTGCACTGCTCTGCCTCTTTAGTCTTTTTTGTGCTCTTCTGGTTGCAGACAATGGTTAATGGCTTAAATCTGGCTCCTGGCCAACAATAGCTGGTCCGGCTTTCTGCAAAGTAATATACACAGGCCTGTGTTGCCTGGAAGAGAGTTATCACTAGTGTATTTCGGTGGGGTGTATTAAATTGGAAGCCTATACCAACATAATTGACTCTAAGACATTTACACAAAATTGACTTTAGCAAAAACTAAAACAATAAATGCCCCCCTCTAGGGTGGGTGTGCCCAGCATCAGTTCAGTTCATATCTGGCGTCTCTGGCAGTCGCCTGGCCTGACAGTTCTGCTCTGGTTTATAGATCGCCTTTGGCAATGCTCACACAATGGCCTTGACAGACGGTGGCTCGCTCTACGCCTGGGGGGGGCAACACGTACGGCCAGCTGGGCACAGGCAAACAGACCACCGAGTTCAGCCCTGTGCAAGTCATGTTTGAGAAGGAGAGGTAGGAGAACGTCGATGCTCACTGAGCCTCTTACTGCAGAAATCACCAGACCCAGCCCTCCAATATGGCTCAGTTCGGTGATATTGTCATGGTATTCATTTTAATTAGATGGTCAATTGTGTAAAATGTCAATTCAGTTGTGAAATAAATGTTTACTTATAATGGATGGATATGTTTTATACATAGATGATGCATTCCATTATATTGGTTCTTTATTTTTAGACAGAATATATTCCTATAGAATATATTTTCTTCATTTTTCAGCAAGCTTACCGTCAATGCATATTACACCACAGCTATTAGTACTGCTGACAGTTATCCATTTTTTCCTGAATTTTTGTATTTTTAAGTTGAGGTTGAGACTTCAGCATAAAACAACCGGAAAATGCATTTTTATTTATTAAGGTTATTTTTAATCATTGGTATCAGACTGTTTCTCGCTGTCAGTGCTGGATTCTTTGAGTTTACAGTAGTTTATGTTTTCGTGGTTTTTCATACAGATTTGTGGACTGGATTTGACAGTGTTAGTGACCCACAGCTGCCTGAATAAAGTTATGGATTAATAGATCACAGTAGATCGCTACCTCCACCATCAATAAGAGATTAAAGAAGTGGAAAAGGGGTGTTTACTGATTAGACTCTAGCGCATAGTTCAAGAATGCAGACGCCGGCAAATGTGGTAGGAGAAGCTGCGATGGATGGCACTGCGCGGGAGGTGTGAGAACATGTGTGAAATGTGCAATGAAAGTCATATTCCTCGTTAATAAAAGCAGGTCGGTCAGACTGCTGACTCTGTCCCTGTTGCTGCTCTTCAGCGACACCTGCTGTCACCTAGATGCAAGTGCAATTGATAGCTCTTTCCTCAATGCGTGATGGAGAGTGAGAAAAATGAGGTGGGTGGCACTCATCTAGGCACTAGGCAGGGGTGCGCTACCTTTAACCCTCCCTAGGTGTCTGGAGAAAGGGGACTCCAGATTTGGAATAAAGAGTGAAAATTGATAAATTGGTCATGAAATAAATAAAATAAGCTATGAAAATATGCTATGCTAAAAAGCTGGTACTCTAGTCTATTAGGGACTGCAATGGTATAGCAGGAACAGAGATAGCAGCTACAAACTAAGCATGATTGAGACTCCTGTGGCACCTGTGGAATGGTCAGGCTGGATGTCACTCTTCTCCAACCCTCTGCTCCAGCAGGGTGATGGAGATCGCAGCCTGTCATACCACAAACACATCAGCCGCCAGGACGCAGAGCGGCCAGGTTTACATGTGGGGCCAGTGCCGGGGCCAGTCCGTGCTGCTGCCGCTCCTCACCTATTTCACCTGCACGGATGATGTCTTCGCCTGCTTCGCCACGCCCCCTGTCATGTGGCGCCTGCTGTCCGTCGGTGCGTGTGCCAGGCGTGTAGAAGACCTGTGCTCTGTGTTCATTGCATGTTTTCATGTTCTTGAGTGTACATGACCTGGGAAACGGCTAATACGGGTGACATTCACCCTGCCCTGGCAAGCAGAGGGAGGACTGCATTAGGACAAGGGCTGAGTTTTTGTAATAATTATTCACTACCCATGTTTACAATCACCTGCAGTCTTATATATGTTAGTATAAAAAACACATTTATCTGAGATGTTTAAGACTCTGCCCCAGCTCTGCATGTGTGGAATTTGCATCTTCTTCCTGTGTCATTGTGGGGATTCCCCCTGTTTCCATGGCGATCTCCATTTCCCCTCACGGTCCAAAAACATGCTGAAGTTGTCAATTGGTGTGTGTGCCCTGAGATTGGCTGGCCCCCCATCCTGGCTTGTTCCCTGTGCTGTGCCTGTAGCTTCTGGGATTGGCTCTGGACCCCCGCAACCCTGCATAGGACAAAGGGGTACAGAAAATGGGTGAACAGCTTTATCTGAGATCTTTCCTTTTTTGGTCCCAGAGCAAGATGACTTTCTAACAGTGGCCCAGTCCATGAAAAATGAGTTTGACAACCCAGAGACGTCAGACCTCAAGTTCTACATAGACGGGAAGTACATTCATGTCCATAAGTATTTCTTGAAAATCAGGTGAGATATTTTCTTTGTTCTTGTAAATTATCTTTGGCTGCAGAATGGAAAAATTTGCAATATTGACAGTTGTCTTCTCTGTGTAGGTGCAAACACTTCCACTCCATGTTTCAGTCCCACTGGTCTGAAGATATGAAGGGGGAGATCAAGCTCGACCAATACTCCTATCCTGTGTACCGTGCCTTCCTGGAGTTCCTCTACACTGACACCGTGGACCTGTCCCCGGAACATGCTATTGGTCAGGCCAACAAAACCTTGACTTCTCCTGTGGTTTGATGGCAGTGCATAATGGAATCCCACGTGCAGAGTTTCCATTTTTTCCACACAGCCTCCTACCCTGAAGTAATACTTGGGTATATTTGTTCAGCAGCCTTATGCAGGAAAGTCTTAAGCAAACGACTTAACATTATTTTACTGTTACTTTTCGGGAAATTCTACAGTCTGCTTGCCCATGTTGCTTTTCTGTTGTATAATTATCTCATGGCTTCTCGATGGACATGAAGTTCTCACATCTTGCAGGCCTACTTGACCTGGCAACTTCCTACTGTGAGAACCGGCTGAAGAGACTGTGTCAGAAGATCATCATGGGAGGAATCACGGTGGAGAATGCCTTCATTCTACTGTCTGCAGCCATCAAATATGAAGCACAAGTGAGCCAGCAGCCCACAACACAGAAGACAGTTTAGACATATTTCACAAATTAATCATATGCGAAGTAGAGTTACGTGAGGAAACCTGCAGTATATCCATTTGTCATTTTTCTGTCGGTAGTACACCATATGAATACATTTCTTTTGGTCTGAGTGCCTTTTGATTTGAATGCTGCTTCCCAAATTCTGTTCCCAGGATCTTAAGGAGATCTGCTTCAAGTACTGTGTGAACCACCTAACTCAGGTCACACAGACTGAGGCCTTCTGGCAGATTGAGGGCAACCTGCTCAAGGAGTTCATAAGCAAAGCCAGCCAATGTGGAGCCTTCAAAAACTGACATGAAGCACGGGATGCTGCTCTTCTGTACTAACAGGTGGTGCTGATGGAGATGTGTGGGACATGGCCGTCAGTAAGAATCTGCAGTTTCACCCGTCGGCGTTCCTGGGCGTGCTGTGTCAGTACCATTGCTTTACCGAAGTAGTAACGACACAATGTTTCTCCTTAGAAAGTGTCAGTTTGAGCATATCATTAATATAGCATCTGCAGAATTAAGTCACGACTGGTTGCGGGAAAAATGAATTTATATACAACTGTCACAGTATACAAGACTACTATATAAAAAATATTATTGTTCTACTTTTCCAACCTCTCTGCTGGAGTAGGTTGCAGGGCCGGCATGGGCGGGTTCTGCCTTGCACAGTGTGGTAGCTTTGATGATGTCACCGTTGAAGTGGTTTGGGACGCATGAGCTGCTCTTCCAAAGAACTGCTTAAACTAAATGCTGTGGATGCAGGCAGCTCATGCTACAAAGTCCGTGCCAGGACACTGCTGCTCTGATCTTTACCTTCCACTAAAATAAAGGGCACTTGTTATGGTCAGGTTAGTTTGGATTGATCTTGGATATGACTATGAATAATGAATAAATATAGGTTACTTTTTTCTTCTCTGGGGAGTGGACTGCAGTTCTGAAATTGAATACATTTTGGAATAAATGTTTTTTTCATTTTAACGTTTCATGCAGTGTCTTCAGAAAACACTAAGGTGGCAAATTTTTTTGAATGTGATCTGATTCAGTTCAATCAAATGCAACTCATTGAAGATTTTGAGTAGAAATTTTGGAGACAGCCAGAAATGTAAGAACATATATACAGACATACACAGCTTTGTTGTGATTGTTATTTTTTTCTAATTAAATTTCCATAACCATATCTTCTTAATTCTGCAGGATTTAACCATATCTTCTTAGTTCTGCAGCATTTAACCATAACCATATCTTCTTAATTCTGCAGGATTTAACCATAACCATATCTTCTTAGTTCTGCAGCATTTAAGCATAACCATATCTTCTTAATTCTGCAGGATTTAACCATATCTTCTTAGTTCTGCAGCATTTAACCATAACCATATCTTCTTAATTCTGCAGGATTTAACCATA
>JABFEB020000035.1:13443629-13458289 GCA_019775895.2 Stomatorhinus ivindoensis | reverse complement strand
GCGTCTCGTTCTGTACGAGTTTGAGCAGATCTGTTCTGGGTGTGTTGTGCTCCAAAGTTTTTGGTCAATTTGCGGCTAGGTGTTTCTCAACTGTCCCATCCGGGGCTGAGAACTGGTACAGTTGAACGTGTCTCAACCCATACAGGTTTTAGCAGGAACGGTGAAGTTTCAACATTTCGGTTGCGGAACAAGTTGGAAAAAAATTCAACAGACCTGTTTGATGTACGAGGGGGTGAATTTAAAGGCATTTCAGTTCCAAGGTTCTACTGTACTTGTGTTCCATCTTCATGACCCATGCTTAGCACGTGATGTCATTTTAATCAGCAACGGTGCACATGAAGTCACACAGGTACAGTTGGTATTATAATTCATGAGAATATATAGGCTAAATCAGCTGTGGTTAATTTCATTGCGTTTCATAATTATCCTATAAAGATGACAGCCACACACTATTAGCAAGTGAGAGATGCAAGCTGGTTTCAGCATAATTTTGTTCAAACTCTCTTTCTTTGCATCCAGCACACACTCATATTTGGCAAACAGAAAGTTGGCTCCATACTCGGATGTGTGTTTATACAGGGTTACTAACTTTGGTCAGCTGGCTGGCATGGAATTTTCAATGTGAGACAGGTCTGCACACATATTTATATGTAAGGAACAGTTCTACTACCTTGTAAATAGTCTGTAGGGTTTGCAGACTACCCCAGCGTTTCTGATGTAGCTAATTTTAGGTCTATAATGGAATAATATGGATTTGCAATAAGATGTCAGCCTGAAAGCATGTCATGCCAAATGTGTGAGAGTTGGCAACCCTTGTTCATAGAGACAAAGTATGCAAACCAGCACTAAATCCCACTGGTACTTGTAGCCAGGCTATAGGAGAGGGTGTTGTGACGAACTAGCTCTACCCATAACACACCTTCCCATTTTCTCGTACGCCTGAGGTCTTGGGCCTCTTGCTTCTATTCCAGTAACATACATAGTTTTGATTCAACCTGGCACTGCATTCATAGGCGCTCCTTAAAACATGAGCTGCACCACGGTTTGACCCACTGTTGTCCATTATCATAAATCGTATGATATTGTTCATTTATACTTAAACAGTGATTAGTACATTATTTTACGGGGCTGGCATTGTGAGGTGGGGAGCAATGCACTTTCAATCATGGACCTCGCGTCTTTTTGTTGCGTTTACTGGGCACATCCGAATGAAAGGTTTGGAATGTATTTCTCTGGCTCATTATCCAAACCATGCCAGCGTGACTCCGCGTTGTTACTGGTATTTAATGACTCCACCCTATCTCAGCGCGACTGCAATCCCCAGGGCTGACGCGAGATTTTAATTTTGAGGTTAGTCTTGCTCACGGATTTACATGTAACAGTGCCGTCTAAATAGCCTGTAGGGCTTGCAAACGACCCCGATGCTTGGTTCATAATGGAATAATAATATTCGAGAGTCGGCACCCCAGGTCCCACGTCTCACAGCCCACGAGTCTCCCTGCCTGCAACGTGACGCTAAGGAAGCCCCGTTACCCAGCCGTCCGCCGATTCGCTGACCGCGGTTCCGCCTTCGCTCGCCAACGTCACACGAACTAGGAAGCAGTCGAAGTGATCTGACGTTAAGGGTCTGCATTAGTCAATGCACTTGAAAAACAGTGGGGGCAAAAAAATAGAGATTTCAAAGGAGACGGTATTGTAATCAATGAGTGCGTTGTTACTGAATGGCAACGTCGGAGTCTCGCTTCAATGACGCGGATCCGGGGAGCCTCCGCGCCGGCGATTTTGCCGGCAAAGGGCGCAGTGAAGTGAGGGAGGCGAGCACGCAGACAGACTCTAAAGTGCAAGGTGAGAAAATAGACAGGCAAAGGCAACCAGCACTGTTTCAGAAAATTAAAGTTAAGATCAATGGATTCGAATTAGGGATCACAGGGGTCACTGTTCCATAAATCAGACTATAACACTTATTTGTGTTCTATAGATGATAAGTCCTGAATTATGTTATTATTTATCTTTGAACGATTATGGCGGTTGAGAGTGAAGAGGTCTGGAGCTTATCTTAGGCCGAAGAGGGCTGGGGGACACCCTGGACAGGATGTGTACAGGGCATGTATATACACTACAGGCAGGTGATGCCATCTAGCATGAACTTTGACTGTGGGTGGAGACCCAGTGGGAACATGCAGACTCCACAGGGAGCAGCGCAGTGATTTAAAGCCCCATGCCAGGAGGTGTGACCCACACTTATTTACCTCTGACGCTCTGTAAAATCTCATCATAGCAAATACAGTACACTTTAGCTTTCATAAATCCTTAAATGCTAAATATTTCTGGCAAAGACCCATCTGTTTAACCGCCGTCAGGGCAGTCGTCTGTCAAAAGACATTTTGTTAGTTATTGGTTAGTTACTGGGGAGAACGATCGGAATCATAACGGGACACAGACTTTTCTTTATATGTTGCCCGGGCTCTCAAGTTTCATCAAAAGTGTGGAGTGAGACTATATCTGTTAGGGGCGCAGTGTGTCTCATGGTCAATGCGTGATACTTGGGAGCCCCGCCTACCGCAGTCATCGTCCCGTAATTCTGTATAACGGGGCACCTTGATGGGCTTCATCCCTTACTTCTCAGAGATAAACACAAGGTGTGGCGTGTGAACTGGTTGAAAATACTGAGATATTTTAAAATGAAAGGTAAAGGTAAATTAAAAGCGGTGCTTTCAATATAGTCAAAAAATACAGGAAACAACATTCAGAAAGACTAACTTTGAAGTAACTACATCACAATCACAAATGCTGTAGAGGCATGTCTATTAACAGGACGCACTGGTTGTGAGAGACACCTAACTGGTGCCCTTGGATCCCCAGTTAACAGGACGCACTGGTTGTGAGAGAGACCTAACTGGTGCCCTTGGATCCCCAGTTAACAGGAAGCACTGGTTGTGAGAGAGACCTGACTGGTGTCCTTGGATCCCCAGTTAACAGGAAGCACTGGTTGTGAGAGAGACCTGACTGGTGCCCTTGGATCCCCAGTTAACAGGAAGCACTGGTTGTGAGAGAGACCTGACTGGTGTCCTTTGATCCCCAGTTAACAGGAAGCACTGGTTGTGAGAGAGACCTGACTGGTGTCCTTTGATCCCCAGTTAACAGGAAGCACTGGTTGTGAGAGAGACCTGACTGGTGCCCTTGTATGGGTGGTTAATTTGTGGGAGGGTTTAGAACTAATGACTGTTCTGCCTGTTTGTATAACAGCAGAGGTATATGAGTCTATTTTACAGGGCCAGGTGCTCCCTTATGGCGCAAAGCCGTTCCCTCGCGCCGATTTCCATACCATAATGATGACGCCCCCATACATACTACTAAACAAGTTCAACATTGTCTTCACGAACACCAGAATGAAATCACATACCTTCTGTGGCCTCCCCAATCACCGGATATAGACATCACTGAACCTTTGTGGTAAGGTCTGAAGCACAGAGTAGATCTCTTTCACCTGTTAAGGAACCGGAGGCTTCTTGAACAGTGGAATAAAGTTTAAGACTGGCATGACAGCATTGCAGTAGAATGTTCATCTTCAGAGATTTCTTGAATGTCATATATTGTTACAAAGTGTTTTAGTGATAATTTTGAATAACTTAGTCTCTATACTGTTTTTCAGGTCACGGACCCAGACTTTCCAAAGTTAATTTGTTCACATTACTGAGCCTCTGGATGGAACTTTTCCCCAGAAAGGAGAAAGAAATTTCCCCAACACAAACTGAAAGATGCCAGGTAAGATGTTGCAGGGAAGCAGAACCATCTAATGCCTTTAGCCGCATCTCCTCATTCAGGTAAAGCTTTAGTCCAAACTGAATGATAGGTTACAGAACACAGCTGCATTAGAAGAAAGTGACAGAGACATTCAGTACACGAAGTGGAGGTTACATACAATCAGAATAGTTTTTCCTCCTGTTTTTCTACACTGAAGTCCAGACACAGACATCAGCTGGGACATTTTGATGACCCTGGGCAGTTACTGTCACCTTTTTCATTCTTCAGGTCCGAAGCACAGGGCTGGTGGTGGTTCAGGAACGCAATGTCACAGGTCTGCACTGCTCCAGCAGGGACCTGCATGCAGGTCAGATCGCTGTGCTTAAACATGGCCCAAGACTCAGGGGCTGTGACCTCTACTTTTCTAGAAAGCCCTGCTCCACATGCCTGAAGATGATCATCAATGGTACTGGGCCTCTATTGTTACTGATTTAATGTCTCTTTTATTTGGACATGCTGTAATTCAAGATACAATGCAGTGAAACTATATGGATGTCAGTCCATCATAGGGCGTATACACACACTGACATGTGCTCTATGTACGTCATATTCTATGAGCAATTTAGAGATGTCAGTTTAATTAACTTCATTTATTTGAACTGAAGGCGCAAACTCGGAGAACATGTGATTATGGTGTACTTACATTCAGTGGCGACCTTTACCAGCACATAAACCAGCTCTCAATCCTGTTCCTGGCAGCCTCTCTACCAGAATGTTTTCATTCCAACCCACACTGCTTTCAACCTGGCACATTCATTATAAGCCTATTAAGGAACATATAAGCCTAATTAAGGAATAAGAATAAAAAGAATAAAAACATTCTGGCAAGGGGGTGGGGGCAGGAACAGGACTGAAAACCACAGACATAAACCATGCGTTTGTGTGTGAGCCCCCCTGCTGGCCACAAGCAGTTACTACATTAAATATTAAACAAACACCTTCCTCATTTAGTACCTGCTGAAGTAGCATGTAACTAGCTATGATCTTCTGACTGTTCTCATTAGCTATTTGGTTTTTGGAGCATTCTGAGGTGGGTCCAAAAGGAATGGTAGAAATAAGGGCCAGGGATTTATACAAAGAATTAACTAGAATTAATCAGGTAATGCATCGCAATCGAAATGCCATTAGCTGTTTTGCTTTCCATTTCAGCTGGAGTCCATCGGATATCTTATTGGCCAGGCGACCCAGAGATGAGCCTCCTGACAGGTTCTGGTGACAGTAGCCATGACTGCAGGCCGGGCTGCAGTTCCCAGGAGGCTGTGCTGGACGCCAGGGCAGCGGAGAGGCTGAAGTCCAACAGTCGGCCGCACATCTGCGTCCTCCTCCAGGCGCTACCCAGCGGCATGCAGCAGTTTGTGGAAGAAACCTCCAAAGACTGTGACTTCCTGGGCAGGATTGCTCAGGATGATCAATGCCTGGATGTGGGGAATCTCTTTAGGGAGGAGCAGAAGCGCAATCTGGGTGATTTCAACAGAGCGTTCTTTGTTCAAGACCAGTCAGAGCACCGTGGCATCCTTACCAAAATGGGGCTGGAGAACTTCTGCATGGAGCCCTATTTCAGCAACCTGCGGCAGAACATGAGGGACCTGATCACAGTGCTGGCCTCTGTGGCGTCCAGCCTCCTGGATCACGGCCAACGTTACGGCTTCTATGGCAACGGCCCCACACAGCCGGGGAGGACGCTGCCGCAGGAGGTCGCTAAACACTGCATCATACAAGCCCGGCTGCTGGCATACAGAACTGGTGAGACCAACATCACTCCTCCTGCCTCCTGCTTTTTTAGGCACTTTTATGTCAAAAATTATGGTAAAGCGAATGAAGGCATTTATCTCTGAGAATCATGACCCAATAGAGGAGTATCCAGATAAATTTCCATTTGCTGGGTGAAGAAATTTTAATTTTATCATGACTCATTACATCACCTTAATTTCTCAGTTTCTTTATCTGTGTTGAAGTCAAGAAATTGCATTTTATACCCTTTGCATATGATCTCTTCCTGATATTGGTATCAATAGATGATATTTTTGTTTTTTTTTCCCATTCATAATATTACTTTTTGGTACTACAGAAGGGAATAGGCTATATGATTGCTAAATGTTGTGTAGGAATCATGTGAAACAAATTGCTTTGAATTACCAGAGGTGTAGACACATGGATTTTTATGCAGTTCCATTTTCAGATATGATACTGTTTAATATTCAGTGCGTCAATGATGTAAGTATTGCAAAATGTCTTTGTCCTTACTTTATAGATGATCCAAAAGTGGGGGTTGGTGCTGTTATATGGGCGGAAGGGAAATCTGTGAGTACACGATGTAAATGAATTTTATCGTGCAGGTGTGTGATATGTATCCTATATCTGTATCATGGTGTATAATGATCATTAGTGCTTATTTTTGACCAAAAACCTAGACTGCAAGGATTCTTTAGTGTGACATAGATGCCCGATTTTAGGGGAACTGCGATGGGACGGGGCACATGTACCTCGTGGGCTCTGGGTACAACGCCTACCCAGTGGGTTCAGAGTATGCCGAATTCCCCCAGATGGACGACAAGCAGCAAGACCGGCACAGCAGGAAGTACAGATACATCGTCCACGCTGAGCAGAACGCCCTGACGTTCAGGTGCAGAACTTGGGCTGATGGCTCAGATGCTGGAATGCAGTAGATGACCTAAGCATACAGGTGCAGGATCTGAAATGTATGTGTGATGATGAAGACTGAACAGTGTCATTTTTCTTGCATGGCGCAGGTGTGCGGAACTCAGGGAGGACGAAAACACGTCAATCTTTGTCACGAAATGCCCATGTGACGAGTGTGTGCCTTTGATTAAAGGGGCCGGCGTCAAGCAGATATACACCTCAGATATGGACAGCGGCAAAGACAAGCATGACATCTCGTACCTCCAGTTTGAGAATCTCCAGGGAATGCAGAAGTTTGTTGTAAGTAGCGCTGCAAAAAAACTATTATTTTGATAATCGATTAACCATGTGATCAAGTGAACAACTAACCAATTAGGTGGGCCAAAAGACAGGGGGCTTTGTCGACTATTTTTTAATTACTGATTATCATGGTAAGTTGTTGCAGTGCTAGTTGTAAGTGTTGACCTCAATTAGATTATATTGCTGGCATGTGTTTGTTTTTTTTGCAGTATTGGCTATAATGAACTAAACTAGCTATTCAGTGATAAAGTGTGTATGTAATGTAAGAATTGTATGTCCCTTTGTAGTGGCAGAGGAATTCACAAGTTTGTCCAGGGCAGCTGAATTCTTGTTTGTCCAGTAAGTATTTTTCTGAGGGCTGTCAGTGCAGGACACACCGTGCTTTTCTGCTATTTCTATTATGATCTGAGGGCTGTCAGGGCAGGACTCTGTGCTTTTCTGCTATTTGTATTATGATCTGAGGGCGGTCTGTGCAGGACTCTCTGTGCTTTTCTGCTATTTCCATTATGATCTGAGGGCTTCACTTCTAATTGCAGATGGCTGCACGGGGAAGCACAACAGAGAGTCACAGGAGCAATACCCCCTGCTGAGTAAGAGGCAGCGTTTTTAAATATAAGCAAAAAATGACTTGAAGAACCTGGCATATTCAAAACTAAATGTTTTTTGGATTTTAGTCCCCAGGATATTTACTGAGTGTTGGAATCATGCTCAGGAATAGTTTACAATGCACTGTAAAATGAATTTTACAAAAATCTTAAAGTAGGAAAACCTCTGGAACAAAGGGTTGCAATTGAGTGTTTACACAAGGCATATGTTTATATTCAGTCATTAAACAAACATGAACATGTCACTTTCTGCATTGAAACATTTTTATTCGACCAGACTCAAGACCTGTTTGTCACACCAGTTAATCTGACTCCTCCTGTGTAACATTTCAGTAAACTAATTTTAAATAAACTGTGAAAGGATAAAATATGTAATAAAAATGTGTTACAACAATTATCTGCAAAAAAAAGCCTACCCGAAAACTGGATTGATGGCAAGGAAAGGAAAAAAAAAAAACATTAAATCACAGACGTAAAGCTTACCTTATTGCATTTCAAATTTTGATGCGACTTCAAATGTTCACAGAACAGCCGTTAGTTTTGACTTGATCATAAAAAGGCTGAATTGAATGTGGGGAATTGTGCAAAACGGTTAACGAAGCATGTAATGTAATGAGTGTAACTGCGTTTCATATAAATATGGGTATCTCACAGTATAGCAAATATACCTACTAGTGTGGGTCAACTGTCTAAAGCAATTAGTGAAAATACATCAATTTAATCTGTATATTTTTCATTACAAATTAGCATAATTTGAGTTAAGATGAGTCTCGTATACATGAACTTAAGAATTTCAAAATGGATGGACAGTATCTGGTATTTTCGCCTTTTACTTTAATAACAACGTGTACCATATGGTCTCAGACTGTTGACCCCACTATACGTCCTCATTAAAAGTATTAACTAACTATTTCCAGTGTTCAGCACGATGATATTTTTAGTGCTGGTCATGACTTACACTTTCGATCAGATCCAACGCGTTTCCCTGCTTATAGCTTTAAGACTCGCTAATAGGTAATATCGCCAATGACACCTTCCACTACACTAAAAGAAAACTGGTGCTGTTAACACAATTAATTTAGCAACAAAGCTGTAAAATGGAGGTCTTTACCTTAAAGTCCCATCGATATCAATCATCAAACGATAGGTTTGCCAGGACCACAATTAAAATTCCCAAGCTGAAGCAAACGAAAAAATGCCAACCGGAAGGACATGGTCGAAAATAACAACCGAAGTACTTGATTGGTTAGTTAATTACTTCCGGCAGGATTTTAGCCAATAACGTGGAGCCGAGACGTTTTGAATGGGGAGCCTATCTGGAACCTCGCAGTTGCATGTCCAAAAAAATGGGAATTCGTTTTAGAATGTTTACATCCTCTTTAGTAATAAATGATATGTCTTAGGTGGATGAAAAAGGTCTAGGGAAAACGGTTTTGTTTGAATATCAGTAGTAAAATGCTGTCGCTAGACTACAAACATAATACGAGTAACAGATGAACATAGCATTAAGTTTATTCACCATTTATTCGCCTGCATCAGCCATACGACCATGTAAGTGCCAGTGGAAAGCTCACACCTCAATCAAGAATGTATATCTGTACATTTTCTTATAATCTGAGTGGGAAATGCCATTTTAAGCCACATCTTATAGTTATATGTAACATTTTTAAATGAAGTCAACATTTATACTTAAAACTGATTCTTTGATCTGTAATAAGAAAACCAAAAAAACTCTGATTTTAACATGCTAGTAGATGCAAAACGTCAGCGTTACCTCAGCAGAGTAATTTGAAGTACACCAACTTTTTCAGCTTCACACCCTGAGCGAGTCATGATAGCTCTACCAAAATCCTTGGAAGGATTACCTGTCATTCATAATTGAAATTAGGACACATGATTTGATGAGGAAAAGTCATTTTTGGAGTTTGTGATCGATCCGCTTCATTGCCAGCGATTCTTGAGACCAAGGAATACAGTTGCCAATTAAATATTTATAGCTAGTAAATTAAACCACACATTAGATCCATGTAATTGAGTTAAACCCTACGTTGGATTTAATCATTTTCAGAAGAGTCTTATGGGGCCTATTTAAATATGGAATGCTAAGAAACAGTTGGTCCTGGAAGATGTTGTCCACATCACCTTCTTTAAATTCCTTCAGTTTGCTGCCAAAAGGCAATCAAATCCCAAAGTGGTCTATTTCCTCTTAGATCAAACATGTAAATATAAGTCAGAAATTATTCTAACACATTCCTTACAGCCGGAGTGGGGAACCTGTTCTATGGAGGGCCAGTGTGGATGCGGGTTTTTGGGATGGCCTCTCAATCAGCTAATCACCAGGACTGGAAAAAACGCTGTTTTATTATTGGCTGAATGAGAGGCCATTCCAAAAACCCTCACCTGCCCTCCATGGAACAGGTTCCCCACCCCTGCTTTACAGGAATGAGAAACTTAAATAGCAATGCTGCCTTGAAATATCTCTGACCTATGTTTAAATAGCTTTCATGACAATAAAACTTAAAATAACAGAATTACAATTCACATCTGTTCCAAGTCAGAAAGTATGGCAAAACAGGTTAAAATAAATAGAAAAAATACAAGTATTAATATAAGTATTTATATTAGAATTGCACTTTTCATAATTATAATTTGATTGCATTCTGCCAAAGTAAAATATATATGTGTTTGACTTCATGTTTACCACTAAACTGGTTATTTTAATCTCCTTTGCTGCTGTTTTTGGATGGGGGGTAGGGTGGATTTCAACAGATTAAATCCCAATTATCTTTCAAAGACTAACTGCTAAATGTGGTCACAATTTCTCACTGCTTCAGCACGACTGATGGATGTGTAAAGCAAAAGATTTAAATGAATTTAAATGGACTACTTTTTTGTTGGGATAATATTAATAACTAATGAAAGTATGTGCAGGATTTAAATCTGACAGTGTTGCCCATATCAACACAGCAATAAACTCAGAGAAAAGAAAATTGTGAATGCATAATAAAAAATGATTGATGAATGATACCATGTTTCATACAATAAAACCACAGTGCAAACTCCGCAAAGATACATACTAGCAATCTGCTGAATCATCCATTCCTTGCATTTCTTCCCTACACTTTGCATTTCATTATGGAATTTTAAACAGTCAGTGATTTTAAACAGTTCATATCTGAAACACACATTTTTACTTAAGGACTTCAATGCCATCATTCAATGAGCCACTTATGAAGGGAAATAAAGCTTCGGCTGAGGTTGTTATGACCTTTGGTTTGTCCTCTGAAAGGAATCACCTTCCATGTGAGAAAAATGATAGCAATAGTAACACTCCTGCTTCACTTGTGATAAATGTTCCTCATGACAGTGAGACTGATGGAAAACCGTGACTGCAGGCTATTTAAGGAACATATAAATGTTTCAAAGACTTTAAATAGAATTTCGATATATACTATTATTGGTAAATTCCGAACAAAAAGAATGCTTCTATGAAGCTGGTTTCTTCAAGTCCCGTATCTGTTTGATGAGGTAGGTCTTCTCGTCATTGAACTGCTCATCATCTGCACGGTCTTTCTGGAAGTTGCTGAGGAAGTTAATTAACTTGGTCTGGTTCTTAAGGAGAATGTCCACAATTGGCTGTGTTTTATGTGGGTTGGCCACAAACACCTGGAGGAGATAAGTAAGAAAGATCAAAGAAAATAAATTAACATCTAATGAAAACCAAAAACTTGCCTTAGGAACACAGATCAAAACTGATTTTGACTTTTTTTTTAGTAAACTTAGAAACCATATTTACAATAATAGCACGTCAAGATTATGCTCTACCTTGAAGACATGGAAGGCTTCAAACTGGATATTGGGGCTCTTGTCCCTCAGCAGATTCATCATGAGTTTCAGGTTTTCAGGCTTACTGATGTAGCGCGTCATCACTGAGAAGTTGTGTCTGTCGAGCAGCAGCTCTCCCAGGAGCTATAACACACAGCCAGAACTTAGGGGCGCACAGTGTACCCAACTCACACACCATAAGTAAGAATTTAATTTACTCTGTTCTCTACTTCAGGCTTTTATATTTATATTTTATTACAGATATGTATCTTATTAGTAAACTAAAAAACAGTATTATTAATACCTTCAATGACTGTCTCTTTGTGACATAGTTCTCCGAATGCAGCAGTTTCTCATAGTCCCCAAAGATCTGTTTTAATATAAGTACGCTTATTAATACAGCTTATTTTATTCAGTCTGAATTTTGTTTTTCCAGGTCATGCTAGCGCTGTGGAAGCACCTTTCCGCTGCAGGAAAGGAACAGCTGTCGCTTACTCATATTTTTGCTTTTTTTCCTTATCTTTAATAGCTTGTACATATTTTTTCACACCCAAAGTAAAAGTTGGGTTCTACAAGCCACTGCAAGAACACAAGTGAATGCTGGGTTATTATCCTGAAATTGCATCTCAATTATTTCATGCATTCACTTCCGAAAATCTGACATTTTATCAAAATGTATATCATTTTGTCAATGTAAAATAAGGATTCTACTATATGTGCATAACAGTCTTTCAAACATTTCAACCAGCCTCAGGTGAGATAAATTTGCTCATTCATGCCAGTACTAAAAATACTTTCATGTTTACACTTCTCCCCAGGCAGAGGTACAAAAATGCAGATATTTTTTACTCATTTTTCATGAAGTAACCCTCATACATACCGTTTCATAGTTTTGCTCTAAAAATTCTGCTACTAGGACCTTGTGCCTTGTTAGTAAATCCTGTAAAATAAAATTAAAGTTGTTGAACTGAATTTTCCGATCAATAATTAACCAAGACCCATGAAAAAATGGTGATTTGTCAATACAGCTCATTCACCAATTTGGCCTGCTGACCTTGAAGGTGGCGAAGGCATCAGATGCGATGTCGAAGATTGACATTTCCACATAATTGAAGAAATCCCGGAAGTGTTCTGAGTATAGGATGATGCGGGCGAGAGGCTCGTGCCGGATACACTCCCGTAGCATGATGCCACAATTCAGGGCCACCTGAGGTGTCTCATATCTGCAGGATAAGACCCCACAATCTTGAACCTCAACTGTTTTGACAATAATATGACTGTATTCGAAAGCACTCATGCAACATTTGCATAGGAGTATTGAAAAAGAATAAGACTAGAAGTTGTACCCCTTGAGAAGGATGAAGAGCACCTCTTGGTGGGAACAAAAATACTCCACAGTTGGGCTGCGGGTTCCAATCTGCCTCCGAAGGATGTTGTTAAAGATCTGACACACATCCTTCTTTCCCTGCCAATTTGGGAAACAATCCAGAGCAAGGGTCTGCTTATAGTTTTGACTGTTTTACATTTGTT
The DNA here is from genome assembly GCA_019775895.2 of Stomatorhinus ivindoensis. Lineage (NCBI taxonomy): Eukaryota > Metazoa > Chordata > Actinopteri > Osteoglossiformes > Mormyridae > Stomatorhinus > Stomatorhinus ivindoensis. The sequence goes on along the minus strand of JABFEB020000035.1, from coordinate 13,445,585 downwards.
ATCTAAATCCATTACTGGGTACAGGTACCAAGCGGAGATATCAAAGTGATCCTGACCAGCGGCTCCAGAAGTCATCCTTTGGGTAAGGCCTCACCTCAAAGTCAATGACTTGCAGATTTTCAATGAGCGACACGAGGAGGCCGCTGTTGTAGAGTTCTTGGGCAAGCTGGGCCACGGACTCAGTGTGTGGCTCCTTATCATTGGTTCCATACAGGATTTCCTTCATTGCGACAAGACATTTGGATACTTCCTCTGATGCCTGAAGAAAACATATTCAGGACATGTATTCGGGTAATTCAGTTCCAGACCGGGATTTTGTTCTAACCAACCAGTTGAGTCTCTGTGACTGTGATTCTTTATGGTCAACTGGTTGGTTGAAACAAAATCTTGGTCTGGACTTTTACTCTCTGGACCTGAATTCTGTGTAGAGGATAATTTTCATATAGGCAGCTTAGCAAATCCTTTTTAAAAGAAAACATTTGAAGGGGAGTAAATGAAATGAGTACAGTAGAAGCTACTAAAATGACAAACCGCCTGATTTCAGATTAACCTGAAATGAGTGCCTACATTACAAGTAGCAGACTGATATATATTGACATTTTTCTTTCTACGATTACTGTAAAATTTTGAACACTATCAGAGTGTGCAGTATGCCACTCTTTTACAAAGGTGGGAAAACTCTCAGAAGGTTAACTTCTCAGCTTATAATACAGGCAACACTCACTATTGTCACTATATATTGTAATAATAAAGCTGCTTAATAGGGATGTCCTGGAGAACTAGCTGGCTGCTAAAATGTCTTCTGATGTTAATTTTCTATTACCTAAATGTGTAATTAATGTGACCTCCATGCCTGACACAGGTTTATCACCATCATACTGTAAAAAAAGACCTTGAGATCATTATGACTTTGAACAGATTCAAAGAGCAGAGGAATCTGAAGACAGAATGGAAGAATTCACTTTGGTCTGTCCTTGTATAAGCAGGTAGGTGAACCAAACGCATCCTGCTTTGTGCTTAAACAAGCAAAACACAAACTTACTTTATACAGCTATTAATTAATTACACATGAGTAAGGGGTCCCTCAAAATAGCCAAGCCCTTCCACGTTTCTCACACACCTTCTCAGTCTTCTTGTCCTGCTTGACAAGAATGGCCATGTTGTCTTTTAGCGTTTTCGCGATCTCAGTGGGATTCTTGTGGGATTTACCGAACAGCGGCATAGCTACAGTGTATCCGTGTCTCACTTCAGAGCCTGTGATGGCACAGAGATGACACTTTGTTATGGCATATCCAAATTATCATGTACAAGATAAACTGTTATAAAACTGGCAACAGTCATCACAGAAAGAATCCTATAAACAGATAGCACATTTTAATGTCCAACAGTCAGTGGGTTTGGCATTTTTGTAAAATTTCAGAAGGATCTTCAGTTCACCTCTGATAAAAACGACCATGGGAAAATTGCCAAATTATTCTAATGGCACACTTCCAACTGTAATCACATTATCAATCCCAACACCACAAGGTCGTTTTATAGATTCAGCCAGACTCACAATGGCTAGAGACTCACTCTGTGTTAACAGCACAGCAGGTTTCAGAATTAACCCAAGTTACTCGAATCAATGGCAACCTCACAAAACAAGGTAAATACCTTGTGACAGGTAATCACTGGAACTGAACAGCTGGGCACTCCTGTGGGGCGTGCATGAGGTCTCACCAAGAGTGTGTCACCACAGTCACTGTAAACACTGGTGATCTTTCCAGTGCGGCGCTGTCCAAAGGATTCATTAACACTAGAAAGACTGACTGGGTCAATTGACCCAGTCAGTCTATCTAGGTATATACTGCTGTAAAATACTAATTTCACCAGCAACTTAATTTGTGTTACCATGTTCTGTTCAAGAATTTTCAGATTTTTGTAGCAAGAACTTCAATGAGAAATAGCAGTGATTTT
>JABFEB020000035.1:13402203-13413755 GCA_019775895.2 Stomatorhinus ivindoensis | reverse complement strand
TGTTACTACTTAGAAACACAGAGACACAGGATCATACACCACAAATGTTACTACTTAGAAACACAGAGACACAGGATCATACACCACAAATGTTACTACTTAGAAACACAGAGACACAGGATCATACACCACAAATGTTACTACTTAGAAACACTTAACTGAAAACAGTTTTAATCTCTTCTACTTTCACGTAATTGATGCAACAGGGACTTTTTCACTTTTAATACCTGTTCTTAATGTTTTATATTCTTTTGATACCGATACGTATGAAAACGTGCTATACAAATAAAGTTAAACTTTATTTGTTTAAACTTAAGCCATTTTATACAGGACATTACATGCAACATATCATGTTTATTTGCATTGCTGGTAGTTCACAGACACAGGTGGGAAATTAGGCCAAGGCAGACAGAGCCACAGTTTTTCGGTGAAACTTTTCACACGCTCACGGAGCCCAGCGTCTAATGACAGTAGTTAATGACACAAAGCTTGTTGGTTATCATTCCAAAAACACATTCATACATTTATTCACCAGTTTGAATGTAAAAGCATCTGTTTAAAAATATATATGTGCATAAATATATGTGAGCATTTGTATGTACGGCTTTATAAAGAATAATTGCAGTCCAGTTGCATAAATCAGACAAAGATGTTTTGCTCATTGACATGCAGGAGTAAGTTAGGCAATTTCTGAGCAGTAGGAAGAGGACAATTAGTCTGCTGTCATTGTCAGGATCGGTCAGTTTTTGTTTATTGTTTTTACAAGGCGATTAAAAAAACAACAGGCATGTTCAGCACAAGTTCCATCTCATCTCAACAATTCTTGAGATACATTCAGTTTCACTGTTGTTGCCGTAATCTTAAGCAACACACATATCTTGTTTCTTTCTTTTACTAATGCACCATGGAAGGGTCTGTGTGAAACGGCATTTCAATACAATGTATACTGCGTATATTGTTGTATTGACAATAAACCTCTCTTGAATCTTGAATATCTCCCTGACCCATGATTAAAACCATTGAAGCTCGTTGACAGGAGGACATTGAGCATAAGGAAACATGCCCAGTTTATGTTGGCAACTCTGACCTTCTCCACCTTCCCAAACGCTGCTCTTTGAGGGCAGCAAATCACACTAAAGCACCACACAGAGATGAGCTGTTTTTCTTACCGATTCTCTGGGCGACTGTCGTCAGTCCCTGTAGCTCTGCGTCCAGCTCTCCCTCCTGCATTTTCATCCACAGCTTCACACCGGAGGGGCCGGCTGGCTGGATGAGAGCTCGTCTCATCCGGGGCTGAGTGTCTGAGCTCGCTGCTGCCACTGCGTGTTCGGCATGGAGACCAGACCACACCTCCACGCTGGGGCACTCGCAGCAGACACGCATGCCCAAAATGCCGGAGCTCCGCTGGCATATGAGACAGAGAGAGAGAAAGAGAATGAAAGAGTATTCAGTCATGCTCCAACACATTTATAGGATCATCTTCTGGTGCAAATAATTACACACAAACATAAGAAAAACAGAAGACAGGAGCATCATCTTTAGTGCCCTGTCAGCAAGGCCTTGCTGGCGCCATTTTTTAAAATAATATAATATTTCGTCATAGAATATCAGGCCATATAATCATCCATTGTCCTTTGACATTCTAAGTGAGCGGTTAGAAGACTGAATGGATGGAATCCTCTGTCTGTTCTGCTCTTTCAGCAGACGGCTGGGGTGAATCCTGACAAGGGCAAGAGGGGCCCAGGATGGCAGTTTCTGGTGGCACCATTACCTGGTGCTGAAGCACAGAGCAGGACAAAAGCTTTGATGGGCACTGGTACAGCGACATAGCATGGGTGGTTGCACTCTTGGGGGGGGGGCATTCTGCTTACCTTATGTGTTAACGCATAGATCTGATGCACGAGTAACCTGATGCACTGCCCCCCCAAACTCTACCCATGCGACAAAGGGAGCCTGTGGCCAATCCCAGGAACCGTAGGCAGGCAAACTATGGGCAATCCAAAGACAGGGATTATACAGATAAACCATATCACCCAGATACAAGGATACCAGCAAAGCAGAAGGTATTTGACAGAACACATTCACAGGCCGGTCTTCCGCCGAGTGGCAGAATACTTACTGCCAGATTCACTAGTTAAATCTGCCACTTCAGTACTCTCTGCACATTGACTTTTTATGAATAGTAGTCTGAAATAATGAATTGCACTAATGACTACTGCCTACTACATATTTCTCTGTATGCTGTCATTTTTTTGTATCTGGGGTGAGTGAACTAGTAAGCATTGCAATACACGTGTTACATAAATAATAAAACATCTTGAATCTTGTTGATGCGATACTACTACCCACCGAGTCAACCTGTTTCCCATATACATATAAACATTTTTAATTTCTAGGCCTACTTACATTTTATGTGAGGATTATCATCAGATGCCCACTTGAAGCCAACTTTAAAGTCAAATTGATCGTCATACCAAAAAATATGACGATCACTTAACCGCCTGTTCTGCGACTTATCACGTCAGTCTTTGGTTCGACTATACTGCCACCTACTGTTTATAAATCAAAATTCTCCATTCTGAGAAAAATAAAAGTAGTCTTTTGGGGGGCTGCATTTGCGCAGAAGTAAACTGTTCCGTTTCAGATATGCTGTTATTTAGTGATTTCTTAAACACATTAACATATGGTACTAAGAAACCAGAATTCTATCCACGTAAAGTATAAGGCACCCATTTTCGCTTAATCTGGACCTTCCTCCTTGGAAAGTGAAGGGCGCAGGTAAAGTGTCCCTTGGATCTTTCTTTCTAACAGACATACAAAACGAAACACTACACGAGTCTATGCTTAACGCTTGCACGTTTATCTGCTACTCGTTATACGATTTAGTATTCACACAAAGGCAACGCGGCACAAACACGATTTTTACAAATAATCGTGTTTCTGCTGGAGGTGATATTTTAGTGCCTTAAGTGTCTATCAGAGGGCCTGAGATACTGCTAATTGAATTTGTTTCCTATAAAATGCAGATCCTGGTATTCAGTGTACCAAAGGGAACAGAGAAATCGGTATGTGGGAGTTTAGATTTTCTCCAGAATCAGAATCCCTTTTTTCCGCCAGGTACAAAAGTAGAAGGAATTTGTTTTGATGTACGTGGTGGCATGTGGGTGAAATACCACAGAACCTTAGTAGGTGATTTTTGAACTATTGAACGAACATAAAACTACCAAAATCAATAGATCATCAAATTACGTGTACATTTCAGCAGTACGTAGTAAAATGATAAAAACGTCGCCTGACGTAAGCGCCCGGCTAGCTCAGTCGGTAGAGCATGAGACTCTTAATCTCAGGGTCGTGGGTTCGAGCCCCACGTTGGGCGACGTATGGTTTTGGTCTAGCAGACGAAGTAATACAACTTGACTGGAAGCGTTTGGTTGTAAAACACTACTTGTTCTTTCTGCACGATCTACGCTTTTTATTTCCTAAATGCACAAGAAGTGTAAAGAATATGTTTTCGTGCATGCCACAATACTTATTCGTGTAGCCTACATTACCAACAGTTATATACATACGTTCTGAAGCATGACAAATTAAGTAGAACCTGCACTAAGGGAGCCTAAATAATAGAAAAGACAACCTATCTGCAAATTAATTGCCTATAATATACTGGTTTTAGTAAAATACTTTTGTGTGTAAAATAATATAATCTATCTTCTATGACGGATTTTTGGTAACATGACTAGAAGTTTTGTATTGTAAATACCATAAATAGTATTATACATATACATAAAATATACATAAATATATCTATCATATTAGATTTAAATAATGCAAATGTTTCAACAGTTAACATGATCCAAAGTTCACATATTAGATGTTTTGTAAAATACTCTAATAGATACGACAACTTATTCATTATAATCACAGACAAGATGCATAACCCTAATAAAACAATCCATTATTAATAAAAAAAAGTAGCCCGGCTAGCTCAGTCGGTAGAGCATGAGACTCTTAATCTCAGGGTCGTGGGTTCGAGCCCCACGTTGGGCGAGCTCCTGTTTTGCAGTAACTAACAGCAAAATCAATAGATTAACAATTACGCTGAGCGCCAAAATTCGTCCGACATAGTGTACTTCAGAAATACCCTTAACGGCTTGTAAAACAACAAAGCTTAGTTTAACATTACTATTATAGGTGCTGATTGTTACATGAATTAAATGAAAAGCGGCAAACGCGTCTGGTTCGAATAGTAAAACATGATATTCCGAGGCGCAAATGGCCAATACCGTTGACATTCACCTTTGAGAGTTTAATACGATCAGAAAATAACATCGCGCCCAACGTGGGGCTCGAACCCACGACCCTGAGATTAAGAGTCTCATGCTCTACCGACTGAGCTAGCCGGGCTACTTGCAAGAAACCGGGAGCTTCAATGATCGAGAATATATTCAGTACACTAAAATCTATCCTTATTATTCTATATTTGTAATATTCTAATGTTCTGAACATAAAGTTCTACTTTCCTTATCGCAGTTATATCCACCACAAAGGCTTACGAACGAACATTTTTCGTAAACGCCATGCTGTGCATTTGGAATAGATCCTACACAATATAATATAATCGATAAACCGACAGGAATCTATTAAAAGGTTTCTAATTACCCATCACTAGTGTTTATAAAATTACTTATTGAATGCTCACCAAAGGAGATATTTAACTGTACAATCGATAAAAGTTTTCGCCAGTTCGCAAGTTTTTGATATATTTTTAGTAAACATTCAAGCCATTTGCTTTTCCTGAGATAACTATCCTACTATAACACAAATTACCTGCAAAGCGTTTTGCCAAAAATGTAGTGATTAAGCCGAAGTGTATTTCCTGCATTATTTGGGTAATCAGTAAACATGATCAGTTTCACTGCAACCCAGCCAAACAGAAAAGCAGGGTAACATTTTCAATATTGGCAGTGTGGGAGTATCCCTGCAGTACGCATGCGCAGACGGCTCCCGTGACGTTAAGAGCATGTGAAGAAAAGCTCGCACTTGCAGACTGCTGGTTTAAAAGAACAGCGAAGGTGAGCGAAACGGAGGGCGTGTGAAAAGCAAGGAGGAATCCTGCCTTGAAATAGCGAACAACAATTACTTAAAAGAAAGAAAGGGATTTCTGTAAGGGAGCCATATATGACGATCTCTAAATACTATGAGCATGCAGTCGCACTGTGCTGTCACTTATTGGGGATTCATAGGTGACACTTACATATGAAATCAGAATAGACTAGTAAGACGCATTGGACTGAAAGAGTAACGTGTCTGTCAGTCATGAATGTAAAAGCAGAAATACAAATCAGGTAGTGTTTCTAGCACTCCAGCAGGAATCGCTTAGAAGGAAAACGAATACTGAACAGAAGAGTAATACAAATGGATTTCAGCATGCTTCGGAATCTTATCAGCAGATACGTAAGTACTGTAGTTACGATGCCATTCCTTTGCACAACGCGCATAAAGCAACTTGTTGGTTAGATACGTATTTTTAGATAGTATTTTTGACGTATATAATTTGGTTTTTCACCGCATTTGATGACCATAAAAGATACCACACGCTGTTTTAAATGCAATATAAATGTATAGTCCGGCTGCTTGCATGTGAAGAGGAAAAGATCGGTGGGTTTTCAGTATGTTCATTAATTAATTTGAAAATCCACGAGTCAGCTGAAAACTTATGTTGACTGTAATACCTCACAGGAAATATTGTCAGATAATTTTACGGGCCGATAAATGTTTTACCGTCATAAACAGTTAATGCGTTCATACTATCAAATGTTTTATTTTTAATTTATGAAACGGATTTTAATAGGCCTATGTAATTCCCATTGATCTTCGTCGGCTGTTTGCCATTCCATTTGTTCGTGTTTACTGACAAAATTGCAGATAATCGTGGCTTCACACAATCATGTAAAATATAATGTGTTTCAGTTGATATAACTAATCATAAATCGGTAACGTAAAAAAAATAAATACATTATTACTTTCGCAGAGGAATGCTTAGCGAACACCCGCCTCCCGATATGATAGGCCTACTGAAAGGGCATCGATCGAATCCGCTTTAATATCAGGGTCACCTATGTGCAACAGCGGCATGAACATTTTGCGCTTGTCTTATTTGTAGGAAAGCTTCATCCAAAAGAAGAAAACGTCCTACGAAAGCCGGGCGCGCACCGTGCTTTTTGGGAAAATAAGGATGGATTAGTAAATAACGGATCTCGAAAGAGTCTTGCTCAGTCGAGTTAAAATTACTTAAGAGCAAATCTACACAGTTATATTCAAAGTACAACAGGCAGATCAAATGTATTGCTAAAAAAGTTTTCTCTTACATATCTTGCATCACATTTGTGAAGTGACAGATTTAATTGGCTTATCAACCTAAATTAATTTATTATTTAATACATCACAAGTGTTCAATTCTTTGGTGAGGAGAAAAAAAGAAACATTATTAATGAAATGTGTTTAACTAAAATCAAATGAATAACTGTATACAGTGGTGTTGTGTCGATCAATTTAAACTGGCACGTACCTACCATATTTTATAAAAATGTAAGGTGTAGCCTAAATTAATTATTCAGTCCACCAATAACGTGACTATATTGAGCGAATAACACTTGCAGTCGGGGTGACCTGAGCGGTGAGCGAGCGTCCTTCATCAGATTGCGTCTCCTGATTCCCTCCCCATCACTCATCATTCCTGTTTCCTACAGATAACTCTACGTATCATCAGTGACTTGTCACGTTGTGGCACTAATGGCTTACATCTCCGAGGGAGTAAGCAAGGTTAGCTAGCTGTGTACAATTGCTAATCAAGTAAACGTGCTACTGTAAATATTAGAAGGCAAGTGAATTGTTTTTGAGTTGTTGTCCCACAGACATATGCTGCATTAGCATAAAACTGTCAAAATATATCATGCACATGTCTGTATGGCAGCTATGTAATCAATGGCCCGGTGTTCTGTCATATAATCCTACCTATCGAGACGTGCTACCTAGCCTTTCTGCGCATGTGCAGTTCCACCGTTTTGGGATTAGGGTTAGGTTTTAGGGGTTAGGGTTGGGGTTAAGGTAAGAGTTAGGGTTAGGGCTATCGATTAGCACTACGGTAGTATTTTTCGACAAGGCAGCATATATCGTCAGAACACAGGTAGAAGGATCACTGCAAGGTATCATGTGAGAGGCTGCAGTGAACATGCTTGGAGTCCAGATCAGCACTCTACATATACTTCTGCATTGATGACATAGTAAACACTTTGTGGTGGAAAAAGTACTCAGTTTTTATAGTTAAATAAAAGTACAAATAGCATCCCAAAAAGTTACTCAAGTAAAAGTAAAAGTCCTGAAAACTACCTGGTTTTAAAAGTATTTCAAAGCAATGTACAGAGTGACTGTAATGTTGAGCTGTGGGCAAGAGCCTCCTCTGTGGCTGGTGAGATGGTTGCCAGATCAGGAATCTCAGCGCTCCTGGTGAGATGGTTGCTAGATCAGGAATCTCAGGGCTCCTGGTGAGATGGTTGCCAGATAGGGAATCTCTGGGCTCCTGGTGAGATGGTTGCCAGATCAGGAATCTCTGAGCACCTGGTCAGATGGTTGCCAGATCAGGAATCTATGGTCTCCTGTTGAGATGGTTGCCAGATCAGGAATCTCTGGGCTGCTGGAGTGATGGTTGCCAGATAGAGAATCTCTGGGCTCTCGGTGAGATGGTTGCCAGATCAGGAATCACTGGGCTCCTGGAAACCTGACTTCACTCTGACTTGATATGTGGTGATGCTTGCTGACATGGTGATGAGGAGGCAGAGAAATCTGAGAGGAACGAAGGTGAGGGGAAGGGAGAAGCCCACCACAAACCTGTCAGTGTTAGTATACCACTGGAAGAGGTCATTTGAAGACAAATATTAGTTCTTAAAGTGAAAGCGACATTTTCTGTGTGTACTGAACTGTCTGAGCCCTTCCTCTTGTAAGTGTTTTTTGTAAACTTGGTGGGATTAGCAAACAGAAAAGGTTGTCATAAAGGTTAATGCACCCCCCCCCCCCCCCCCATCACACAGACTATGCAGCACGTTTGAACGGCATGAACAAAGGCGCTGGAACACATTACACCAACACACATGTGTGCATTTGTTTACAGGGACATTTCAGTGCCCTACAGCTCATAGTTACTCATTATGATGGGCTGCATCATCACTAGAGCTGTATGAAAGGAGGCCTGTTGGAAATGACCACAACACACTTTAAAGTAATTACTGTACATTTATTTTGTAAGCCTAATCCACCCCCTTCCACCTCGAAATAGCTTTGGTGAAGGGAAATGGACTACATGCATTTTTTTACTCTGAAGAAGAAAGCTTTATACACAAAGCTTTAAAGAGGGCCACTTCTACCTTCTTAGGGGCCCAATATGTACTTGGGATCCCCCCTACCAAACACACTGAGGATCATTTTACTTCCTCCCCAACACTGGAAATTCAGAGGCCCTAGTTAGTTGCTTATTTGCCTATAGCCATATCTGGCCATGTTTCTGCCTATACAAAATCACAAATTTATTAATTATTTATTAATCACTAATGTTTTTTCCTACTGCTTTTACATTCGTGTAATGATTCTTATCTTAAAATTAAATATATATGAGTATATGATATACATATTTTTTCCTCCTTTCTCTGGGTCCCCTTGTGCCGATTGGGCCCTAGATAGCTGCCTGGATCTGGGCCTGATTTTAATGTTGTTTTTCAGATGAAGTCGGACACACCCACCAACATCACCTCTAAATGTGCACATTTACTGCAGATAATAATGTTATAAAACACAGCGGACTTTAATGATACAGGCCATTGATTTTGGCTTCGCCTCTTCGATTTGGCTCAGCCGACCTGCGTCCTCCCTCTCCGCGTCTTTCTCTTCTCAGCGGCTCATTTCGACATTTAGAGATGAGTGGTCTCTTTCCAAGAGGCCAAATTTAATCAAACTGTCATCAACAGTGTTTCCCATAAAAGCTCTCGCTCTCTGCTTCCTGATTCATTAGCCAAATGAGGCTTCATTGTTATATTATGAAATGTAATTACTAGTCCAAATGAGTTCCTTTTGATTCCATCAAATCATTGCTGTTCTCACAAACATGAGCTTGATATTTAGTCAGACTGATTTGGAATTAAGATGTGTGACAAATTTGTGATGAGTGGTGGTCAGACCTTTATAACAGGATATTCTGTAGCAAACCCATAAGTAAATGGTATCCCTACGCAAAAATATTATCTTTGCAGCTCAATACGCCTCACAGAATACACTGCAAAAAATCAATTCTACTCAGGACTGAAGCTGTCATAATTAATTATATTAGAAAATCAACAGATTGTCTTCTGATTTTTTTAAAATAACACAGGTAATGAATATGCGGTGTGATATTTAGTAACGCATATATCAGAGGGCATATCCATTGTTGTTAGTCCTGTAGGTCCAACATTTTTTCTGTCCCACTGATGCCATTGGCTCTCCCTACTGTTTGGGTGAGTGAGAGATATCCCAGCCTGTGAGAACCATGGAGAAGGATCAGTGTCAGACAGAGACATACCCCTCAATTGTATGTCAACAGACACGTGTGCAAGCAACGGCGGTGCTGCGTTTCAGAGTGTGGTCACCATGGCAACAGGCATAAACACATGCCTTTATTCATTTGCGCTTCACCGCAGACCATATGTGAGGGAGAGTCTGACAGGCCACGTGCTGTCAAATACTGCACAGCAGAAGGAAGATCACAATCAGAAACGTCATCAATCATTATTCATTAATGATAATCCTCAGTACACAGTAGTACCTGTGACTGTTTGCGATATTTCTATTAAAGGATTATAAAAAATGTCGAAATTCTGTACAGTGTCGGGGATTTTTATGGGTCGGATGAAGATGGTGAACAACATGGATTTTTTTTTTATTGGAAATGTGACAGAAGTAAAATGGGGGCTGTGACGGGCTCTGGGACGATAATAGTCACACAAAATCTGCATTATTAATTGGCTCAAGTTCATTATTCATTATTAATTGTTATAGTTGTTGGCCAGCGGATCCCAGTGGGGTCCCCGGAGTGCTGGAGCTGCTGTGCTGTAATATCAGACTGTGACGCTCAGAGTCCGGCTGGGGCTGTGTTTACAGCTTGAGGCTGGTTGGGTTGCACCGCACAGAACTCCCACCGTGTCCTGGTACTGGCCCTGTGCGCGGGCCCTTTTGTTCCCGGCGTCGCGGGTCGCTGGGGGATTCGCTCCATTGGGGTAGTGGTTTAGAACGCCAGGTTCAGTGGTGTAACAGTTACCTGCTCATTAGGCTGATTGTGACGCCGGTGTTGGTAACCCGACCCTCGGTATCGCAGCTGAAATCTGCTGATCAGTGTCCCAGGTTCCACAGGGGAAGCTTCCACTGCTCAGTGCCGTCTGTTCGCTGTAAGCTACTGTCACTTGTTTCATAGCCCTGACGGCCAGATCCAGGTCTGTCATTATTAAACTAGCCTTATAAATTGATCCCAGGGAAGACATTCATGTTTATTTTATTCTGAGTGACAGAGCATTGCCTGTAAAGCACAGATGGTAACAGATGTCTAACAGGGCAAAGCTGCATTTGTTTGGATGGGTGACAAGGTTGTGGAATAGTGTGGAATAGATCTGTTCTGTCATCTGCAACTTGTCTTCTAGCCATTACTGACCGCCCCTGTACACTGACATGATGTCCTTAGCGGGGACTTTTAGAGGGAACTCGTATTCGTCAGTGCTGAGCAGGAAGGATTAGGTCCCCCCCCAAAGATGCCCTCCCCCAGCCTTTAAAGTCCTTCAGTAAATACGTGGGTCTCTGTGAACTTAAACCCCTTTCTCGTTGCCTGTGCGTTTTGCTCTAAATGTTATAAGGTTGTCACGTTCTTGAGAGGCGTGATATTGGAAATGTAACAGTCTTTCTTCGTCAGGTCCCATAGAAAAGTTGAACATAAATCATTGCATTTTGGTTGAAGGAGTGAACAAGAATATATATGTCAATTCGTTTTCATTTCATTTTAAAACTCTGGATAATGAAACATTTTAAAATGAATGAGAAATCGTAATATCCAATGATTGATTTCCCATACATTTAAAATATAGATGTTCCATGAAATCCAGCATCCTAATTTACACATCGAGACATTTTATTGTTCAGGTGATTTGAAAGGCACAGTGTGAGACTGACTGCTGGCTGGCTGCCAGACTCCATATGCAAAATAGGAGGTTTAAAGGTTTCTGTCTGAATTTCAGCATTCACATTGAGTGACATTGCCACCGCAACACAACCCCTGTCTCTCTCCCGCAATGTGACACTGACTCTCATGCAAGTATCAGGCACCTACAGGATATAGGACCTAAGAGTATGGCCACCCATCTGACCCGCAAACCACCAATCTGTCTGGGTCTGATTATTCAAAGGAATGTCAGAGTTACGGAGGAGTTACAGTATCCAAAGGAATGTCAGAGTTACGGAGGAGTTACGGTATCCAAAGGAAT
>JABFEB020000035.1:13342336-13354729 GCA_019775895.2 Stomatorhinus ivindoensis | reverse complement strand
ACTACAGCACTCTTAATGCGATTGCATTACACACAGCAGCCACATGGACACTACAGCACTCTTAATGCGATTGTATTACACACAGCAGCCACATGGGTACTACAGCACTCTTAATGCGATTGCATTACACACAGCAGCCACATGGACACTACAGCACTCTTAATGCGATTGCATTACACACAGCAGCCACATGGGTACTACAGCACTCTTAATGCGATTGTATTACACACAGCAGCCACATGGGCACTACAGCACTCTTAATGCGATTGGATTACACACAGCAGCCACAAGTACTCCTAATGTATTTATGTACTGCCAAAAACAAAAACAAATGAATTGCTGCCACCTTGTGTCATGAGTGGTATTGCAGGTATAGGTTTAACCATATATGCATCTATTTTTAAACAAGCGCTCATCCAGTTAGGTCATCCTTGATAGTGCATCACAGGGTACTTGCAAATGCGCTTCCGGAGGGAACTGACCTTATCCTGGAGTGAGGGGGCATGCAAACACCTTTCACAGACTGCATGCAAACAACCTTTCACAGACTGCATGCAAACAACCTTTCACAGACTGCATGCAAACACCTTTCACAGACCGCATGCAAACACCTTTCACAGACCGCATGCAAACACCTTTCACAGACCGCATGCAAACACCTTTCACAGACCGCATGCAAACACCTTTCACAGACCACATGCCAGCTTTCCATCTGCAACCCCCTGGTGCTCCAGTAACAGCACTACTGTCTGCTGAACCAGCTTAGGTCCCTTATCCTGCTTTAGTACCTAATAAGATAAGATAAGACCTTTATTAATCCCGAATTCTTTAATACCTGAGCTCCTGGCAGAAAATGACTCTCCATTATGTTTTCAAAAGTCATTCATGTGCCCTTGGATTTGGCAGAACAATGTTTTACAAACAATAAGTGAAAATACTGAAGATATACTGGGAAAGCATTAGAGATCATAACAGCTGATTTTTATATGCTTCGAAAGTCATTCTTGGAAGTGACATGTAAAATACATCAACAGTTGGATATTCTCTTCCGTGGTGTTTGCACCTTGAGAACATTCTGGAAAACCAACGGGATCACTTTCGGACCTTGTAGGGGTTTAGCCAGTGATAAATCTCCAGTGCCCTGTTAAAAAGCAACTACTGCCACCTAGTGTCTTGAGTGGCATTGCAGATAGGGTGTTAATTCCTGTGTCCTTCACCCACTTATTTTATAAAAATACTCACACAAGTATGCATTGTCCAAGAAATACATTCCTCATGCCATTACTACTGAAAAAATGGAGACTAACAAAGAGATTTACAGATCCTCCTTAGTGGAACATGCAGTGATTTCAGTCCTAGGTACTGTTTCCAAGGTCCTCTCTAATAGGACAGAGCGTCCAGTTGGAGGGGTGAGGGGAAGCTGAGGTGGGACCCCCGAAGATCACGGAGAACCAGAGCATTTTGTTTTCTGGTCATTCCAGCACTCATCATATGAACAGACCATCTGTTAGCTTTTTTGCAGTGTTGGCCATTGACATCAGTTATTAGCAGGATCTTTGAGGCATTTGGTTCTGATTCTGTAGGTTAAGTATAAGAGAGAAACTGTAAAGAGTTTAACACATACATGCAGAGGTGGATAATTCAGGTCCAGAAAGTAAAAATCCAGACCAAGATTTAATGTCAACTAACCAGTTGAGTACTGTCAGTCTTTATACTCAACTAGTTGGTTGAAGCAAAAACTTGGGCTGGATTTTTATCTCCTGGCCGTGAACTATCCACCTCTTCTTACACATGCACAAATTTTCTGACAGCGTAGAGGGCTTGGGGCTGAACTCTCAGCCACCACTCACTGCACTGCTTCCTGTGAGTTTTCTTTTTTGTGTCTGCTGTTTTTGGCCTGCAGTTCTGTTGAGTACCCAGTGCAAATGGTCCTTCTCTCCCCCTGTTCCTACAGAATGCTGAGAAACTCTACCTGAGCCAGCTGTCGGAGTTCACCCCATTGTCCTCGCAGTGCACCACCCCTCACAGGAGTGACGAGGCCCCCAATTGCAGCCAGAGAAGGTCTGAGTCCTTCCCCAAGAAGCTCAAGTGCTCCGGTTGGAACCACAACTCGGACTACCACACTGTTAGGCCTTCTCCGGGATTTGGGAATGACTTCCAGCCTTCGGATTCTGGCTATACTTTGGGAAGGCCTGGACTGGAGACTTCAGTGTGATATTTAATCCATGCCTTTAAAGAGAGCCACAAGCACACGTGCATAAACACACATGCTGGTGAATGGCAAGCTGCCGCAAACTGTGCAGAGGATCCGTTAGGCTCTGCCAGCTCTGGACTGTGAGCCCCTCAGATATGTAAGTTGGGACGCACAGTCTAGAACCGTGTGACCTGCAACCCCTTTAGTTGTGCTGCAAAGACTCTCATAACATGGTTTTCTTCATTCCCCCGAAATTCATCTGTCACCCCTAAAGGTGATATTACTTGAAAGAAAACGTCTTATTTTCTAACTATACAAAGGAGAACTGTTCTAATTATCATCACTTCAAAGTACCCCGTTCATCTTCCTATTTATGTTTTAAATGATCTTTTAAATTTTTTTTTTTTTACTTTTCTATTTCTTTTCCTGCTTTTCTTAGAGGAAACTGGTGTTGCCTTTGTGAAAATCTGTTGTGGAGGAACACGCCACAGGACTGTCCAGTATCACTGTAAGTCACTGCAAGACCGTGGAAAGTTGGCTATCCCAGTTCAACTCCCGGTAGATGTGTATGCTGGCCTCTGTGTAGCACTGCTTACAGTGGCGAGGTGTATGGCAGGCGGACCTGTCGGAGATTCAGCCCAGCTGCTTAGCCGCGTAGACACTGCTTGTCCCATGAGCGTTGACTGGAGCTAGCAGACGCTGTGTTAGCTAGTTAACCTGATGGGGCTATGAATGTGCTGTTGTGTATGTATGGGCCAGTAACATACTGAATGCTGGTAATGGCATTAAATAACAAACATGACATCGAAACGTAGTTTGACTGCTAAGGCTGTGTTTCTGGGCGTGTTTAAAGTTTTTTTTTTATTAAATAAATAATAATTAGTTTTTATTTTGAAAAGCTGCATTTTTATGAAAAGTGTTAAATGAGGAAATAGAGAAAGGGTCTGTAACCTCAAGATATCAGAATGGCTCTGGAACTGGAACTGCATAAATGAGCGCTGTAAATGCGGAGTGTCTGTCCTGCAACTGATGCATGCACCCAATCAGCTGTGTGAACTAAGTGTTTGAACGTGCAGAGTTGGTGCTGAATGGAGAGTAAAAGTGGGCATACAGACCACATGCATCTCACCTCACCATCAGAGAAGGTTCTTCATTCTGTCTATCTTTCTAAAATTTTGCCCTGCCGATTGGAACTAGCATACCTTACAGCCGCACGATCGCGTGTCAGTCATGAGAAGCGGCGGTGAATATGCGAAGGTCATAGGACACGGCTCACACGGCGTGCATGTGCGTGATGTGACCCCCTGGCCTTAAATGCATTTTTCTGCCTTAAAAACTGTGGTTTCCCTTAATGCTACACTAAAGTCCAGAGCCAAATGATAAGGACAAGGATACAGCCAGGATTTGATTGTTTTTCTTTGTTATTCTGGGAATAAAAGGCCGATAGAGACGTTTTAGCCCCTGTTTAGTGGCCTTTAGTGGATCTGGCTGCTGTCACATCAGTTTCTGAAGGCTGCTTTGGTGACAATCGACTTACTTACTAACCCTGTATAGTGATGGTCCAGTGTTCACTCTGCCCACCCCATGTCTGCACTCATTTATTCATGTTGCACCTTTTCTAGCACTTTCCGCTGTGCCCACTGCTCTCACCAACACTCGATTGGGCAGGCAGAAGATGGTCATCTGTTTCAATCAGGGCTCGGCCAATATGAAAATTTGATAACCCCAAATATCGGCAAAGATCATTTAATATGCCCAAATATTAGTTACCAGTAGTTTTAGTTAAGCAATGTTTTGACTGGCTAAATCAACCTGTCCCACTCAAGGTAACATAGTCTTAAAATGATTTAAATATAAAACATGCCAGCATATGACCTTATCATTTAATCATATGTAGATAGGCTAATTTGAATCTCATAATGATGAATTCTTAAACTCGAAATACATTGTCTGGTGTACTTAGAGAAAAAAAAAACATACAAAATGAACTGTGATTCCTCAAAAAAGTTACACGAACTCATTTTCTTATCATTTCTGGTGCTTTATTAGCAGGTTTTCCCGCTGCTGCCGATACATTTATGGAATATTATATCGGGCAACTTTACCAGCTAGACGATATATCACTTGAGTTCTAGTAAAGCGTTGTATTTTTTTCCAGTTTCCATTCTCGATCATAGCGTTCATTGTGAGTTTGGATTATGGGCGTTAGGTTTTCGTTACAATGCTTAGTGGTATGTCGTATATAATGTTAAATTCATAGCACAATGCATATATAGTGCTGCTCCTTGGGAGTACAGACACTGACAGAAATGAGCAATATTTGGAATTCAGCTGTCAAACCCTTCAGATGTCTGTTTCGCCATCTTTCATTTCGATCTGAGGTGCGTGGATGTGTGTTTTGGTCTGTGCCTGGGGATGATTTTAGGAATCTCTTTTCTTTTTTTTTTTCATCGGTTGCTTCGACATGCCCCCCCCATACAATAACCTCATCTCATTGTAGGTCACCCCAGTAGAGGGAGACAGACAGGTTATTTTTCTTTCTTTTTCTTTATGTTTCTTGGCTGTTGACTTGAATGAAGGTGCCTTGTGGTCCTGTTGTGTTGTGCTGTACAAATACGAGGTTTGCTGTTTTGTAAAGGGACTTATACAAACCTCGAAAATCTGTTTGGTCATTATCATGTATAAAGTGTCACTGCTGCTCTCTGTGAGATTCAAATGTTTTCAATTACTGCATTTTTCTTTACTTTGAACACATTAAACAGAAAACCACTGCACATGCATAGTGCTAATTATCCTAAGGAATAAAAACAGTCAATGAATGTTAAGACGTATGTGTAATGAAAAAATTCACATTCAAGTGATTAAGTAGATTCAAAGTAGATTAAACATGTTTAATGATTGACAATGAGGAATAACCAGCAAGGAAACATAACACAACAAGCCCAGAAATCAAATCCAAATCTGCAGCCAGAGTCCTGAGAAAGGCAGGAGTTCGGAAACCAATAGAAGCCAAAGTACGGCAAATAAACAGCTCAGCAAATGAACAGGCTCAATACTTCACAAAGGGGTCATTATACACCCCTCATTTTAATCACGGAATGTGTCTAGTATTCTGGTGAGGTTGGGCATGAACTGTTCGGGTGTGACTGCAAGGATTGCTGGCTGGAAGCAGATATTACAGGTAGTCTTAGTTGTGAGGGATGTTCTGTTAATGTTATACCAATGTTATACCAAAAGCAGTGCCACATGTAACACCAAACTGATCTATATATCATTGCATTTCAATCTCTTGAGACTTATGAATATGATTTCTAATCATTTTAGGCCTACATTACAAAAAATACTTATACATTTCCAAGATATTTATAAAGTTTTTAAAGTAATGCAGTTTATGTTCTGAGAAATACTGAGAAATAAGGATTCTAAACCTGATCTATTTGTGTCTGAATGTGACTGATGTTACACTTTACTGTAGAATCTCTGCTGTAGATTTTCAAGGAAACCTTTGATTTGTTTGGTAACATTCAATTTACAGTCTGGAATATAAATGTCTGCCATGACTAACTTTCATTTCGATCCCTTGATTTCCTTCCGCTTTGCACATCGACTGTTAAGCAAGATTTTATCTGTTATGAAGGGACCTACAAGATATGAAAGACCTTCCGAATCTATGCATCACTGATAAATATTCATACAGTGCTTGTGAAAATTTGTAGTTATTATGAACGTGATATGAGCATCTTGTATTGAGGTGTTTACCAAAGGAGAATTTAATTTAACAATTTTACTGCTGAATGATATAGTGACACTGAACTTTGACTGTTGAAAGAAAAACTATAACAGAACACTTTTGACACATGAATTTCGCCTTTTGTTTTTCGTCTTTCTTCTTGTAGTTAGTTCTTAGGCTACCTTTGGACCTTTGGATTATGCGAGTCAAACAGTATGAGAACTTAACCAAAATGGGTGTGATTTGCAAACAAGCTGCAAATAAGCATCTGAATTCTGAATGTACTTGATTCTCTCTTCAACAACGGATGTGCCCAAGGCTCATTTACTACTGAAATGGTATTAACAAGACTTTCATAGTCATTTACCACATTAACAGAAACACTGTATTTGTTTCAGACAAATTATCAGTGTAGAAGACTTGTAAGACTTAATACTAAATTATCCTGTTCAGCCCCTTGTAAAATCTGAGACTCAAAGGTAATTTTGAAATGGCAGTTTAATCTATTAATATAACATTGATTGTCTTTTGTAATTATAACATGGATTATGTTTTGCTACTTTTTATACAAATATAAAATGTAGTTTGCCATGTGTTTTGTTCAGTTTCTTAAATGCCACGTCAACATATTAACTGAATTGAATAATAACTTTGAATGAGCATCGTTCATACGTACCCACACTTTTATAAAGGCTGTACATATAGTCTCATATTGAAAATATTTTGAAGGAAATGTTCCTAAAACATTAAACCAAATAAATTACTATTTTTGACTATATTGACTTAATATCTGGCTCTACTGACTCTTGATACATTAAATTTGTTTATCTTCACTGGATGCCAGCTTTTGCATTTAAACAGAATGTGTATTTTCAAATATTTCAGCACATGGCGTATCCCAAACTTGGAATATGTCAAAGTGCATATTTCTGTGTATTCTGAAAAATGTTCATATACAGAAAGTCCTGTTTATTGAAGTACATCTTTTTTTTAGTTTTTTTTTTTATTTTTAGTTTTTTGTATATAGTTTTTTAAAAAGAATTATATTGAGAGCCTCACTGTTGTAGTCTTGGAGATGTACATGTAATGGAGATGTGCTTGTAATAAAGACGACAGAAAACGAGCTCTTTGCTTTTCAGCTGTTCTTCTTTAAAGCTGAGTTTTGTGCTGATGGGACTGACCTGAAAATATCTGCTATTGCCTCGTAATCAGCCTGTCCTACGAGTCTCTCCGCATGCTGCAGCAACCCAGAACCTGCATGCCGCTCTTTTTAGGGTTTTAATTCCAAAGACTGTTACTATCAGCTACAACAAGTGGACTCTCATTTCCTGATAAAACACACTGAAGTATCATCAGGACATGGCTATTCCAGTTAGGGAGTAGTATAAAGCGGCAGCTATAATCAGTAATCTGTTGCTTTATTTTAGTGTTACTGTAATTGTTTTACTTTAATTCCTGTGTGTTATTAGTTTATCTAATTTGTAACTGATGCCAGATGGTGTATCTGCTGTAGTATGTTCTCATCGAACTTGTGCGGCATTCCGACAAGGGCGCTCAGCAGAAGGTGAAGTGATCTGTAACCCCTGAAAGCCCTGAGATTATTTTGGCTTATTGAAAGAATCCAGCTGCTTCGAAACACAGCAGGGAGAGGGAGCACTTGGAAATATGACAGCAAATTCATGAATAGGATTAATTAGTGTTTGTTATCTTTGTGGAAGATCCTCCACTCTGTGATAATTTCATTTGAATTTGGCCCAGCTGTCTCCTACAGATAGAGAATTGCGGTGGAATGTCTGCGGAGCGCGATGTTAATTTCACAACATTAAAATCCTGATGTGCTAATGTGTTGTAATTAACCGACCCGGGGCCAAATGAAAATCCACGCAGCCAGTGAGGACGGCTGAGGGAAGCTTTTTATATGCACAGGACCAACACTAGGTGTCAGTAGACCTTTGCTGTCGACGTCCCTCTTGGTGTCTGATTTGAGTCCCGTCTGTATGTTCTATGGAAGTCTGTCCACTTACACCTGAATCCTAGTTTCATTGACAATATTGATATTTCCCTTGGGATCATTGGGAACTATATGGTAGAAAAAATAATATTTCATAAAAACAACTGAAATTTAAAATTCAAAGAACTTAAATATCCCATCCATCCATTATCTATACCCGCTTATCCTTCTGGGTAGCGGGGGGTCCGGAGCCTACCCGGAAACAATGGGCAGGGAGGCAGGGAACAACCCTGGAATGGGGGCCAGCCCATCGCAGGGCACACCCACACACCATTCACACACACAGCCACACCTATGGGCAATTTACTAACTCCAATCAAGAGTGTGACAGTCTTTGGACTGTGGGGGAAAACTGGAGTACCCAGAGGAAACCCCATGACGACACAAGGAGAACATGCAAACTCCACACACATGGAACCCAGGACCCAGAGGTGTGAGGCAACAGTGCTAACCACTGCACCACCATACCGCCCCTCATAAATATCCCGAAAATCAGAATACAATATGGGTTTCCAATATAAAAAATATATATAAATCTGATATTACGTATAGCTGGTATTGATTCAGTATTGATTTCCACATACTATTTTATCATTGAATTAGCTGTCTAACGCCATTCACATGTGAGATATACTGGGTTCATGATAACCAGACACTGACGTGTGGAGAATGGCCGCTAAATACAACTGTGAAACCAAGGCATTGGGACTTAAACATGGTTTTCAAGGCAAATGGCAGCAAGATCTTGGCAAATGCCACTTTGGCTCTATGAAACAGGATTTGTGGGGAACAGCGAGGAGTGGGCGGCAGAGCATGTCGTTGCCAAGTGTGGGAGATGGTTTGCTGTTTTCTCCGCATTAAATGCAGCATGATGGAGCCCATGGCCGGGCCTCTGGAACGTTCCAGAAGGTAACCAATGGCTCCCTGGACACGCTGGCACTAACCCTCCCCAAAATCTTGCGTAGATATCCTACCAGCCAAATTAACTGGATCTTCAGTCCCTGTGTGCACTGGACTGGATGTGTACTGGTACACAGACCAAACTCCTTTTGGAAATGAGTGCTTCTAACAAAACATGATACAATTCACTTCCAATAAGTGAATTAATTTGTACAAAGGCTGGAAGGCCTGGGATGGAAGAGCCCAATGCTTGTTTGATACCTGCATACTGGTGGTAAAATCCACTTTCAAGCCCAACCTATAATTTCAGCTTTACTGGGGGATCCAAAGTGCCTCCGTTGTAGCTGGCTGATATTTTAGGTGTAGATCTGTTTCCTCTGAGCTGGCCACGCCCACTCGGACGGATACACTGGGCTGGCCACGCCCACTCGGACGGATACACTGGGCTGGCCATGCCCATTGGGACGGATGCACTGGGCTGGCCACGCCCACTCGGACGGATACACTGGGCTGGCCACGCCCATTGGGACGGATGCACTGGGCTGACCACGCCCACTCGGACGGATATACTGGGCTGGCCACGCCCACTCGGACAGATACACTGGGCTGGCCACGCCCACTCGGACGGGTACACTGGGCTGGCCACGCCCACTCGGACGGATACACTGGGCTGGCCACGCCCATTGGGACGGATACACTGGGCTGGCTACGCCCATTGGGACGGATACACTGGGCTGGCTACGCTCACTGGGGTGAATACACTGGTGTCATCAGTGAAAATGATATTTTACTGGCTCAGTTGTCTTATTTACATGGACCAATATGACTTTGGTTGTGAGGACAAGAAAGAGTGATGACTGGATGGATAATAAAAGCATCTGCTTATTTCAAAGGTGGCCAATTTTATCTGCAAAGGGCTGGTGTGTATGCAGGTTTTTGGGATAACCTTTAGGTCAGCTGTTCAAAAACCTGCATACTGCCTTTTCTGGGTAAAACTGCCTATCCCCGGCTTATTTTATCGCAGGATTCAGGACCGGTTGATATGAAACTGGATTTGCCCTGTGCTTTGATGCTTAAAAATGTTATAAATATTATGTTAATATTAAAATCCATGTAGAAATAAACGCTCTCTGCCTCCTCTGAATTACAGACAAGCTTATTCACTTCAGAAATCTGCTTTTGGCCAACACACTAAACATTTTACCAGCCCAGAGTAGAATTTGACATTGGAAATATGTTGGTCCCTTGATTACGGTGTGGGCTCAACCAAGGCTCAGGACTCTGCCTGGAAGACTTCAAGCCCCACAGGTATGCAAGAAGCCAGTAAAAGCAAGTGTGTTGGCTGGAGCTGAATATATGGCAACTCTGACAGTAATTAATGGTATTTAGGAGTGCACCTGTGCCATTTCCTTCTACCTGAAAGGCTGCTGAATGCACACGCAGGCCCGCTAGTGCCCCAAACACGTTCATCTTCCATAAAGTTTTTTAGGGCTCCCGCAGATTTTTAAAAATTCCCCTAATTGCCCCAGTATTTGTTAGGTTATCGGAAAGAATAGCTTTCTAATAGAATGGTCAAGGGGTTAATATGAGTCATGGACAACATGACTGGTTAATAAATTCCAAACATGTCCCGTTCTGTCATTAACCATGCTCTGTGGATCCATCTTAGCAATCAAGGTTATTATTTACCATTTTGGCAAATTAATATAATTAATCTTAATAAGTGGCATCTACAAAAGGCGTCTCCCCCAAAACTTTGAGATGTTGTAATTTTCGAGCGTTATTGGTATTGAGAATGCTTAATGGGGCGTGTGGAGCAACTCAGGTGTGAAACATTTCCATTAGTCCCCGAAAATTGCAGTGTTATTTGCCAAGATTGTTTTTGAATCGTTACACCTTTTATCTTCTACAGCGGCTGTATTGCCCGCTCATTATTGACTTAGAGCAGGCCTTAATGTGTCAGTAAACATGGCATCTGGTGGATTTACCAGAACAAGAGGACTTGCTGTCTAGCTCAGTAAAGCAATGAACCACCAGCCCGATGGGGAGTTTTGTGGGTTCCAGAAAGTTTCTTAAGAGCGTATAAAATATGTTAACACCTGTTAACCTCGGGTTTTGTCAACAAAAACATAAACAATTATATATACAGCTCCAAACTCGACAAGTTGCACCTTGAACAGAGTGCAAATTGATCATGGTCGTTATGTGTTTTTCTTTATAATGAAGGCAGAAAAATCAATTAAAACGTTCTGCGTGGTCCTGAGAGGTTTGTGCTGATCCTGCGTTTATCTTTTGCGCTAATCCATAAGTGCACTTCTAAACAGAGAGAGAGGCAGAGTTGGTATGTCTCTGCCTACCTGAGGTCACAGGTTAAGATGCAGGGAGCAGCAGACTGATGGCACCACCGGGTCCTTAACCCACAGCTCCAGTGGTGCTGTTTGCAGCCTGACCGTTTACTATAAGACCCAAGCTTGATCTCACCCATAAGTGTGTCTGAGAATGTGCCCGCAGAGATGAATGAAGTATCTCTATTCTACATGTCAGTGTTATATCTTGGCCAAGTAACTGGATACTAGTGGACTGGTATAAAGATGTAATTGAGCTGGAAATGTGAGCCTGACCCAGTATAAATATTGATATAAAAGCGCTGTTCCATCATCACTGGTGAAGCTGAGCTACTCTGAACTTGATCGGTGTCCTTCATTTTTGTCCACATAGTTGTTGCCATGCCATTGATCTGGGACTGAGCAGGTGGCAGCGACTCCTATGAGATTGTGCACCACCATTTGTAAGGTCCCCGTGCCTGATGATGAGACAAATCAGGGTGACAAAGCACAGAGAATGGAGATATAAACCCCTTAACCTCCATCTTCATTGAGCAAATTGTGCAGAAATTCCATTATGGGCCACTATTGCCTTTGACCATGGTGCCGCATCTTGCGGTTTCTCCTCTTTTCATATCCCTAATCCGGAGACGTGCATGTGAGGGACCAGGCATTTTGACATTGTAATTGATTTTGATGCTTGTGTCAGAAAGTGGGCTGAGAAGCATTGAAAACTGAGGCGCACAGAGAAACACACAGATCGTTTCATTCTAGGTCATCAGCAGTCATGTCATCAGTAACAAAAAAGAAGCCCCCCCCCCCTGAACAATAGTGTGCCCATTATTATAAGCGGATTAACAACAAATAACAGACATAGAGTGTGACTGGGTGGCGGGGGGTGGGCGGACATGCATGGACTGAAGTTCTGCAGAAAATTCTTCTCAAGATGGATAATATTTACCCTCATGTAACTGTTTAGTGAATTAGAAATTTAATATGATAATAAGGTGCACAAAGGAAATCACCTGTATGGAACAGCTGCCATGTCTCTCAGATGCTCTTCATTGGAAGCGATCCAAGTATTATTTTATTTGATGTACTTATTTACTTTTTTGTAGCAGATGCTTTTTCCCAAAGTGACGTACAAGCAGAGAGCGGACAGAGGGATGAGGCAGTGTCCTTGCAGAGAGCGGACAGAGTGATGAGGCAGTGTCCTTGCAGAGAGCGGACAGAG
>JABFEB020000035.1:13293015-13318649 GCA_019775895.2 Stomatorhinus ivindoensis | reverse complement strand
CTGCCAATTGAAAAGAAAACTGTAAGGAAATGAACAAAACTACTAATGAAGAAGAAATCAAAATCAGTAAAGAGATTCATTACATTTTTATTGTAATCGTTAATCTTAAAATCTGCCTTTATTGTCTGGTAAGGCATTTTACAGTATATCTTCACAAAAATCGCACATGGATTAAAAATCCTCTGACGTTCTTACTGGTGTAATCATTTCCCAGTGTCCTCTGATTCTTAGAGTCAAACCGGAAACATAGTTTCACAGGTACGCTTATCGGCAGGACAGAGGAAAAATATCATGGAATCTCTATAATCAAGATGACTGTGCCTTACAAGTGATTAAAAGTGAACTGTGATAGCTAACAGACAGAGATAGGCTAAGGTAACAGTTCTCACTTCAGCAAAGGTCAGAAAGTGAAACCTCTTTCGGGGATAATTACTGTTTACAGCTTTGCTGCGTGCTGCTCTGTGGTCACGTAAAAACAACGCGCTGCTGAAACCTTCCTCAACTCCCCTTTTTTTCACATTTCTTTACCTTTCTCGTCTGCTGAAGCTGTGTAAGCTCTTTTTATCCAAGCTCAGGAGTAGGAAATGGTGTAGTTCCGGAGGAACATGCCAAAGGGATTAATAAAGTACTATCTAATCTAATCTAATCTAGTCGCACAGGATTTGCTCAGATTCAGAAAATGATATAGTTTTTTCATAGCTGTAATGAAAAGGAGAAAACATTGTCATGCTGTTTGGCTGCATAATGTAGTTCTGCGCAATATAGAGGAATTGTGTTCAATTTGCATGGCATGCAGAGAGCTTGGCAATCAATTTATGAATGTATTTATTATGTTTATTAAATATAACACATTTGTGTCTATATTCGAACAAAGTCCTAATGATCAGTTTCTTGATCAAATTGTACCTATCGATACATTTCACTTTAGGCTAGAGCAGGACAGGCTATGCAACAAAAAAACTGCCAAGACTTGCTTTGAAAGAAGTAATCCAGTCATATGATGACTTTGATGACAATGCAAACTGATGACATAAAACTGTAAGGACAATGTTCAGGTCGCATTTAACTTTGACACACATTTGACACAATTTGTGCTCCTCAATACACAACTAAGATCTTAGGAGCCATTAAAGACTTGTGATACATGTGCTGTTCTGCTTATTTGTGTACCCATACATGTGCTTGAGTATCTGTGCGTGCTGGCATGTGCTTGTGCGCTTGTGTGCGTGCGTGTGACTCTGGGTGCCTATACTGGCTTTGACGTTAAACCTGAGAGGTGCCCTTCTCAGAAGAAATAAAAGGGTAATTCCAGGAGGCTAAAAGCTCCAGTGACTTCTTAACAATAGAGCCAGGTTTGTGGACCTCAATCCCCTCTGGGTATTTCGGTGGAGATTTTCCCTAGGGACAGTTAGAAGTCATTCCGGAAAGGTGAATCCTGGTGAGGCAAGCGAACCGCACTGGATAGATCCCTGAACATACACTGAACATACTATAAGCCATAACTTTCTGATTCTATGACATTTCTGAAGTGCTGTGCTAATACAATTAACATCTTTTCACATTTTCAATCGATCAGACATGGAAGAGAAGTACCTTGGCATAATGACTTCAAACATAACACAAGATAAAATAAAATAATCTAAATAAAAGATAGATTACATTAACAAATAAACTACCTCCCATGCAAATAAATATAACTATGCCTTCTATCTGAGCAATGAAACAAAATTTCTTATTAATTCTTAACAATAAGAATAAGAATTCTTAACAAGCCGCTTCTTTTGAGGACCTACATGTCCAGACACCTCTAACAAAGTCTTGAAATACTGATAGCCCATGCAGACCCAAGCGCTCACGGTTTAAGCATACTCTGGCAAAAAACAACTTAAATTACTGCCATATTGGATCAGCTGGGAGCAGCAGTTGTAAAAAGCCAGAACTTAAAACCCTCATTCGCATGGAAAGCTGGCCAAGGTGTTTTTGGCTGCCTGTAATTTTGGCTGTCGACCAATCAGAATGCTCCAGCAGCTCCTCCTGTCGCGTCCGAATGCAGTGCCCTCTGTCCTGTATTGTTTAAAAACGTTTCTGGCTTGGAAGGGGGCCCACACAACTGAATCTTTGTTGAAGTGTTTTTTTTTCAGTTATAGATGTCTCTTGTACCAAGGGCCTAATGTAAAGTCACAGGCGTGTGTCATGTGTCAGGATAGATAATGAAGACGGTGGATATTATTTTCATTCTCAGTTATGTCATGATGGGTGAAAACATGTTCAGTTTGTAGCTCTGTATTATTATGACACAGTCAGAACAGGAAACTGAACTCAGGGATCAGGAATCTAAAATAATCCTATAATAAGGCTTGAGCAGATCAGCACAACAGCTGTCAAGTCAGAATAGCACCAAAGACATGATACTGATAGGTAGAATGAAAACCTGTAGACAGACACTAACAGAGCAATCACAGGGCCACAAACACCGCGTTTACCTGAGCCAAATGCTTCCCACTGCACCCAAACAGCAACTCCGAGGAAAGAATTTGGTGAACCTTAATTTCGGTTCTGGGTAAGGTCACACGAACCTTTCTGTATCCCGCAGTTAGTATTACTAATGGTGTAATAGGTATGCACAATGAATGAGTGCAATATCTTATAATATACTATTTTTTAACCAAGAATTATTTGACTAACTGCATTTACTTTCAAAGACACGGGAAAGATTTCAATAAACCGTTCATTAATTGGACTAGTTATACATTTAGCAAAATCATACTTTCAAAAATTCTAAAAAGGATCCACAATAAACACATTGTTGTAGAGCATGCAAAACATTACATTAGAGCACAAGACATTTAGTGGATTTCTTTGTTGTTTTTAACTTTTTATGACTTTTTTATGAAGTTTCTTCTCTAGCAATTTAGAACACAAACATTTTGCTGAATTTAATAATGGGACATAAGAAAGCTGTACTGGAAAAGAAAAAAAACTTTCATTTGTGTTTTGAAACAAAACATCTAGTGACTCAATCTTGAATGAGCTCCACTGTCATTTTGCCTTGATTGAAGTCATGCAACATAAAATGTTTTCACAATCTGTTTTGATGATACAGCTGTTGTTTTGCTTGTTTACATTATTTAATGTACGTGTAATGTGAGGAAATATATCTCTAATTTCAAACATCATTTCTTAAACATTTTTAAATGCAATTATCTACACTGTATGGTATAAATAATTATTATGATGGCTGTCCTCATAAAAAATGAAATTTGAAGCTTGGTTACTGCTGATGAATCAGTGAGCTTTGGGAATAACTGTTTGTCTAAAACAGCTCAGAAAAAAACCGAACTAGCCCTTCATGAACTTCATCAGATAATAAAACTACCTGTCATCCATTAGAGATTGGAGACGTCATAATATTATCGACATTGACCATCAATGAACGTGGGAATTATTATCAGAGTGACCATGTAATCATGCTGCCGTCTTTGACCTTTGATTTTTGACACCAGTTTGATGCATACAAATCAAATTATGATGTTCTGTGGCATGCTTATAAGAAATAGTAGTTAGTTGTAGTTGTATACTGCAATATTGCACAGTGATTCTTGAAAAATGAGTTTGCCTTTGGCTGTTGTTTTTGCACGTTGATGCAGGAAGAATTTACATTGGGATCACAGACTGTCACCTGTGGTTTGCAGCTCGGGGCCCATCTTTTATAACAGAGTTAGCTTGCGGTACACTGACAAATCTGTGACCACTGTATAAATGACACTTTTGGTTAATTAATAGTGTCTTAACATACAATTACATTTGTGCCATAATTCGGGAACTTCTCCTGAGAAGTGCTGAGGACAAGTAAAGCTTTGTGGTTTTATGGACACTTTCTCATTCTATATCTGTCATTAGCTTATTATGTGAAATGAACGAGATTCAATAACCTCTTTTATAAATGATTAATTCCAAGGGTGGAATGTTTCACGTGCGTTGCAAGACAAAAACAGGCCCGACTTCTATTTCAACTATTGTTTTTGTTTTAAATCACATCGATTATTGTCTTTTGACTCACTGCATGACAACATATAAAGTTTTACTTACAAACAATGCATTAAAACAACATTCTGGTTGTTTTTGAAATCTGAGGAACATTACAAAAACAGGCTTACCTCATATGATGTTTAAATGGCATAGAATCCCTTCTCGCCATTAGTGTTGAGTAAGAAAACAACATCCTTCTCAATTTACATCAGAACTGTTTGAAAGTTATTTCAAATTTTGAGTTTTCTTCAGTTTCCCCAGCTGACAAATCATACGTCACAACTATGTTTTCCATGTTATTTTGAGTTTCACCATGTAATTTAAAGACAAGAAAAAATCAAGGTAGGAATATATGCCATAATTTTAAATTAAAATCCGAACCCACAACACAGTGATGACTTATATGTTATAAATCAAACCAAACTGATATCTGAAATAATGCACTAAGTAGTCATTGTCTTAAAATTGTCTTTTTTCAACTAGCACTGGATCAAGCATGATGGATTCGTACAAATATCACACCGGTGGGTATTATTTAAGAAGGCACTTCATTATAATGATTTTAATGGACAAACAGGGTTTTTTCGAGATTAAATCGTTTCAGAACCTGGACAGCTCCCAGGGAAATGGCCAAAAATGGCAGAATTGGAATGCCCCCCCGTCTCTCTCTCCCTCTCGGTCTTTCTCTCTCTCTCTGGCACACACACACATAGGGCGGAATTGATAAATTACCAAATCTACTCATCATGCAAACTGCTCTGACCTATAATTGTTCTTCTGTGAAACAAACTTCGCGCACTGTTCTACGCCCAGTGATCGCATTCTCCCTGTTACACATAGCTAACTCCATCACTAACTCCCATGGTACTGGACTAGGCTGAAAAGAAATATTTTGGAGAAACTTTCGCAGTGAGCCGAAGTTTCCTCAAAGTACGCCTCTAAACGTTTCTACTGACACATTGACACCTTTTAAATGTTATGTATAAACACCCTTTCAAAGAGTTGTGGTTTTATAAAAATTAATTGAGTAACTGCACTCCTACTTCTCTTTACTTTTTAATCATGGGAACTTCAACAGAAAATTTAAATGATCACCCGTACAACTGAAGCGCTGCAGCTGCACGGCGCTGTGAAATTTGCAGAACAATCGGAAGCGCGCATCCCCATCCTCTCGTCTTTCTCTTCCATTTGCATAGTCCGTTCTGGCTGATTTACTACCGAGGAGATCGGCCTTTGTTCCCTGATCACCCGAAGATGCCTTGGGCAGCAGGACACAGGTGAGGGCACAGAAGAGCGTGAAATATTCACTCAATTCATACAGAAAAATGTCTGTTGCGGGTGCCAGGGATATTTCTGAGCAACCATGTCCGCTTTGTAAAAACGGTCGCGGCTTCAAATCATCACTTATCTGTCATGTTTGCATTATAATAACTATGCCACATTCATTACCAACTAAACATCCCTTGGTCAAGGGTGAAAAGCATTGTATAGCAAAGGCGCATACATTAATGATTCGATAAATTCGGTGTTAAGCCCCCGCAAACAAGATTTTTGTTTTTGTGACGTATCTTTGCAGTTCCCATGGGAGGTCTGCTTCCGCCATGCCTTTGGCATTTGGGAGATTACGGCCAAAGACCCATATATCTATCTCTCACGTTTTGAGAAGCTTCCGGTGATTCGGGGACCCTCCAAGCAAAGCAAACGGCTGGCCGGTTCTCCACACTTATTTCCATGCTCACCAACGAGATTATTGTTAGTTTCGCCTATCGACCAGATGAGCGCGGAATTTTCTTGTCAGTAAATCTGCAAACCTCACTTCATTCCACTGCATTTATACTATTAACCAACCCATGTTCCCCTGGTCGAGAGAGTCTCGGATAGTAGTCACAATGCGACCAGCAAATGTGGTGAAGTCGTGTGTGAGTCGCGAGGGTCTAGATCCAAACGAGTTTATTTTCAAATGAAAAACGCAATACTGTGTACTGTAAAGTCGGGCGCTAACGGGGTTATGAGAAAGATACATTACTCAGTTAATAAAGGCACGAGTCATAGAGAATAACCCAGAACTGTAATTAGTGCTGACACCGTAACCCAGAGATGAGAGACAACTCTTGACAACCAGGTGAAGGTCTCAAGGGTATATGCTAAGTAACGTAGCTATATTACTACACAGGTGAAAACAATCGGGTTACAGTCCAGGCAGTATTCGGGCGAGGGTGATAATCTGTTAGGTTTATCTGGGCGTGACACAATCTAAATTAGTTCTTAAGGAATCAAACGAGATTCAAAAACTAACAGGCCTATTGGTAAAGGTAAATTGGTAAATTGCCTACAAATAGACGAATTGATCAATTCTGGGTATTCAGAACTATCGTGACTGTAATTATAATAACGGAATATGGGTAAGTATTCACTGTATTCACATTATAAGCCAAAAACCTCACGTGAGCTCCGGTTTTCAAGAGATTGTTCAGTTAGATTGTCAGCACTTCCACAGATATAATTAAGGCGTAGCAATACTGAAACCAAAATATTTTTTACAAGTATTGCTTTACAAGATTAATTATTGCATTAGTCCGATTGCAAAAGCACAATACGATTGTAGAGTAAATGCAATTTGTAGTGCATTACAATTGCGAGACGACGTTAAACGAGTTAACAGTCACACTCCTGTTAAGGCAATCACGAGAAGTCTAAATCCCTAACAGCAACAGTGTTTTTGCCTCCGTGTGCCCTATTAATATTTATTATAATGGAAATGAGCAAGTGTAGGACTGTTGGCGGGCTGATTGCTAGTCCTCAGGGGAACTCTGTTTTTTCAACATATTTATATTTATTGACTATTCTAAATGAATTTAACACTGGTAATTGTGGCTTCATCTGTTAAAGTTTTACATGCACACATAAATCTTAGTTTAAAAACGGGGAACACTAATTTAAACGGTCTGCATTAAAAAATCATTTTAATATTTATCTTGTTTATGTTTGCATTTTAAGTTTGTGCTGTGGTAATATTAATAATGAGAGTGACAGGAAGATTATCGAATTAGGTTAGGTGATGTTAAGACATCTAAATAATTTATTTCCTTACGTCCCATTCCTTTCTTCTTGCCATTTCCCTGAAAGCGCCTTGGGAAACACATGGATTTGTGTGGCCCCAAAGTGTCCTGCTCTGACACACTTTGTCTCTGTTTTGAAGGGTCGCCTCGGCTCCCTTTGCACCTGCGTCCTCTCCCTGCACCTTCAAGAATTCGCTGAGGCTTGTAATCAGCTTTGTGATGCCGCGTAGTGCGCGGCTTAGCGAAACTTCCCAGCCTCACGGCGAGCTGGCTCTCTGAATGGGAATCAGCGTGGGGCGACTCTACAAACCTCTGCCCTGCCAAATTCCAGCAGAGGCCGCGCAGCAGACCAATCCTTTGACAAAGAAGTCTGCACCTTCCTTAACACTAACAGACTTCTTGTAAACCAGGGAAACGTATCTATAATAATAATAAAATAATAATAATAATAATTATTATTATTATTACTGGGCCTGTACTATTTATTCTTCATTATTATTATCTTGTTCTTATTATTAATGCTAATAATAATACTGTAGTTGGTTTTTTACAATAATTATAAATCTTGTCGGTATTTACTATTTAGTATTATTTAGTATGTTGTCCAAACAGAAGACAAACTTGTGTATGTTATATTATTACAATCATAGATTAGGTTGTTCTCTGTTTACGTGTATTCCAGATTAACATAAACGTGTTAGTGATTAAATGAATGCAAGAATGCACAGCGGAAATTACGCCACAGTTTCTACTATTGGAAGCGCGTTGGATTAAGAGACAGCAAGATTGTTAAACATGTCAACGTGTAATTGCACGATAAGGCCCTCGCGAGTAATTTACTGGCCCAGTTACTATTTCTATTCGGCTCTAATCTCGTTCACCACATTCGTCCTATGCAATCTGTCTCCGTAATCTTCTGTGACAGAATGGCAACCAATAGCAACGTACGTATTTTGGAGAGAAGAAAATATGCAGGGGCGTGATAAACTGACGCTAATTATCCACATTTAGGACACGGAGAGCAAGAGATTTTAGCGTCTACAAACAACAAAAAGAAGCACCAGTCATGGCTTCGCACTGAGGAAAATATCGGTGCATACAAGATAATCACATCGGTGCATGCAAGATAATCCTATCACATAATAAAATCTACCGAGTGCTGCGCTCCCACTTCCCACGTATACACGAGCAAGGAAATGATGTTCATTAAAGTTACCCGAACGAGTTTTATTCATTTTGAGCTTTGCCACTCGTAGGTCTAACGATTTTGATTTTATAGTACGGCATTTACTTGCTGACGTCTTAAATTTCTGAGGGATAATACGGTCTTGTTCACAGTCGCCTTATACATCAAGAAAACAAAAATAATACATACACCATCTAACTTAACATTTTAATTCTTTTAGACAGTTAAACGTAAATGTGCAATTAAAACAAGTGGGAGAAACACATAGAAAGACCACTTTCCTTATTATTACAGGCACATATAATTCTATGCAAATGCAAAAACATATTGTGGGCAATGCAAATTCAAATGGTCTCTCGTCCAGAGACACTATATAGGCCTAATCAGTATAGTAAAAATAGCAATTTTTAGTCTACTATTTATATTTTCGGGAATCTCAAATCACATCAACTTCTAATAATTTTGCACACGTAGTCGCCCACTTAGTAAAACATTTTAAATGACCCTGTGACATTTTAGGCCTCGATGCAATCCGAACACCTTATCCTCGAGTTACTCCCAGTTTTCAGCACTGAAGTGCAGAGGAATCACGGCCGCGTGCTTCTTGTATACATCACGCATCTTATCAGCTGCAAATTCAACTTTATCGCAATTCATTCGCCCCCGTTTTATTAGTAAACTGATATTATATAACACGCGAAGACGAAGTATAACAGAAATAAAAAATAAGATATGACTGTAGGCTATAGTAGAACAGGCGTACTTTAAGCAGCTAAAAATGATTAACCGGATAGCGAAACATGTAGTCCCTGATTTAATCTAAAGTTTTCATTTTCCGTGAAGACAAATATAAAATGTTGCTTCGTTAAATTATCATCAATCAGACTCGCGCTTTTGTACTCCGCCATACCAGAGAGCGCTGCTCGAATGACGTAAATGTTCCGGTCTGCACTTGTAAGAGACTGACTTGCCGATGACACGAAGGTTAGTCCTTATTCACCCTAATCCCATTCTCTCTGACAAAAACCGCCCTCTCCACTTCCCGTCTGATTCACCTCACTCCCTGCTGACAACTAATCACGTGTAAGTAAAGTCTCCTTAGCGATCTCTCTGGCCAATGTAATGTAAATAAATCGCAATGTATAAATGTAAAACGATATGACATTCAAATATAGATTTAAATTTAAAACAGCCTATTAGTTAATCAACTGTAATTCGTCATTTAAATCGCTTTATTGATTTGCACGAGGTTGATTAATTATTTAATTGGGGTCACGAATCTCAGATAGGAATAACGAACTGTAACCTCTTCAAAATCAAACAAGAATTACCATTTTTAAAAATAGATAGATTATCACCAAATAAACGAAGTCATTAGTTGGAGCGGGATTTGAGAACCAATTTACAAATGTGAATGAATTAGCCTACCTACGGGCAAATCTACGGAGACCAGGAAAACTTAGATCCCCCGTACGGTTTACAGTAGGGCCTAAATGATTTCCGGCGATATTTTTCTGGATAGATTTCGACATTACTTTTCGACATTTCTGTTATTATGCATGGGAATTCGCATGCACTTTTCTATGTTACGCTTGATTATATTCTTCTAACCACGTCAATGAATAGCACCCATTAATAGCCTAATTAAGTAGCCTAATTATTTTGTCAGGCCGGTTTGACAGTGGTAGCTCTGTCTGGTTTAGCAGTTTATTCATAAAACTCACACAGTTGCCCACTTGCAGTCGTATTTTATAAGACGACAGAATAAACGATTTAAGTGGACATTATTTATAATTAGCAAATACCACGCTTAAGTTATAAAATTCCATTAAAACAACAAACTTAGCTAAGAACGCGTGACTGGTTAACTTTAATATCAGTTGTAGTTTCTAACATCAATAGAACACATAGTGGAGTAACGGCCACGGACCAAAGAATTTGCAGAGCCACAGATAAAGATAAAAAAACACCGTACAGCAATTCTTGGCTGTTGTAGTCCACGTCCAGTGTTAAAAGGGGCAGTATTCGTGCTGCGCGTTATGAAGGATTTGAATGAGTGAGTATTACTTTCAAAAACTGATTTTGAACAATACAGGCAGAAACTCAACAGGTGTTCGAGTTTGCGGTGTTCGCATTACTAGGACAAAGTTTTTTTTTCTAAAGAAAAAAACACGTAGTATGTGCATGCTATGAAATAAAATCACACACTAAAGCATAATTGCATTATTTTTCTCCTAAGAAAAATAACATGGTCACAGAGTAAGCGTACTTAGACTTCATAATAAATATAATAATAATAACAATAACAATAATAGTTATTATTATTATTATAAAGTCTAAGTAAGCTTACTAGTAGTAAGTAGTAGTAGTAGTAGCAGTAGTAGTAGTAGTAGTAGTAGTAGCAGCAGCAGCAGTGACAGCAGTAGAATTTTATGGTACGAAAATCTTGGCTATAAATCTGTATAAACAACTTTATAATATCTTCGGGTAAATAATTACAAACTGTTTTCATGTTGCAAATGACCACATTATTTGGAAAAAAAACATTGCAAGAGGTAAATCAGTCGACGATCAGCTGGTAACAGCTAAATCAACATATAATTTAGTGTAACATTATAGTTATCTTTTAATGAATGTGTATTTTATTTAAGGCGATAAACAATTTATTCACCCATATTGCAAATAAAATCGGTTCGCGTAATTTAGTATGCCAAAGCAGGGCCTATACGTTTGCCAGAATGATGCATTCCAAAATATAACGTATAAGCCTAAACGTTATTAACGATTTTTCCCTTTCGAATGATTTTTAAGTCCTCCAAAGGGTCTGTAAAAATGCATCACAATGACATCAATGTGGTAGAAACAGCAAATGCGTTAACCATTACCATATATGAGCCATGGGAACACACATATCAGCCTTTAGCTTATTATCGCCATCTCTAAATATCTATAAATATACGAACATTCTAATGAAATGATACTCCGGCTTATTTATTCACACTTAAAACAGATGTTCACCGCGACCGTATAAGTGGATAAGCAGTCATGGGAGATCGATAAACCCCATGATGTGAAGTAACGAATCTCTTTTTTTCTAGTGCCAGTAATCCGTATAGTCTGGATTCAGCATGCTACTCCTATAAATACGTCTAGGGAAGATAACACAATCACTTATTAAACACATGCCAACCATACAGAAAACAGAATAACTTATAAGAATAAAGAAACGTGAAACATTGTTTTGAACAGGGCAACATATATGTAAAATTTATTTGACTCATTCAATGCAATTTCAGAATGTCGTTTATCTGAAACCTCATTTAGTAAAGTATTTACAACTGCATTATCTTGACACCTAAAATATTAAAAAATATTCACAATTTACAAGAAATATTACAACAAAAGAGTTCTTTAGTTACAGAAACTCACATGTTTACAAAAGTTAATGGTAGGGGTAATGGTTAAGGGTAAATGTCAGATGAAATTTATATATATATATATATATATATATATATTAGAAAACATGTCATGTTCAGTGAGACTGGGTTATTGTTGAAAGAAGTTCAAATGCAATTTTAAACTTGGCATCGCTTTCACTTACGTAAACTAAAATAGAACAATTATCGTTTCAGTGTGGACAAACAGTAAAACTTTCGAATTACCAGACAAGTTGATAATACAGCGTTTTTTCTTCCTGGAAGTCAAGTTGAGCAATACTTGCCTTCCGTTTACACGGACAAATACATTTTATACAAAAGGTTGCTGACCGATGGTCTAAATATTGAAATATTTGGTTACGGGTTTCATGAAGTGTGCTGCCGCTTAGTTTTTAGGCTAAATGTGTGTCAATGGGATCGTTCCATTTACTCCTGCTGTGGTGCTCTGGTAGTGCTGTGGCAAAGTATGAAGTCTACTTTGAACCGACGGGTCTCCTGTTTCACCTGTCGGTAAATACATACTTATCATTTCTCTTAAGTCCCCAGGGCAGGGTGCTCTAGAATGAGTGCTTACGGGAGGGCTCACACTTGGCTCCGATTTCACCAAAGACCCCAAAGTGCCGATACCACCAGAAGCAGGAACAGCAGAGTTTTGATGCTGTGTGTAGGAGATTCCCCCATACCCTGACGGAGAAGCGCTCATGTAGCCCTGAGAGTTGGAGATAGGGCTGTACTGGAGAGCGGCCATGTCGTAGCGATGCATGGGTTGGGAATTGTGCGGGTGGTGGTGGTGCGCATGGTGGTGATGCGCTCCGCTGCCGGGGTGCTGACTGTAAGCAAGCTGCGCTTCCTGCATCATTGCAGCGGCCGCCGCTGCCACCTGACCGGAATAAGCGCCGTTCGCCCAGCCGTTCATATGTGCGTAGCCAGCGCCAGCTGTGCCGCCGTGACCGCCAGGACTTTCTAATCTCTGACCAACTCCGGCTGGACTCATCCCGACTCCCATGCCAACACCACCGCTACTAGCTCCGGATAGCAGCCCGCCGGCTAAGGAGTACTTGTCCTTTTTGAGAAGGGTCTTGGTCTTTCTGCGGGGTCGGTATTTATAATCCGGATGTTCTTTCATGTGCATGGCTCGCAATCTCTTCGCTTCGTCAATAAAGGGTCTCTTTTCCGACTCCGACATGACTTTCCACTCCGCGCCCAGCCTCTTGCTGATTTCGGAGTTGTGCATTTTGGGATTCTCCTGGGCCATCTTCCTCCGCTGGCCACGAGACCAAACCATAAACGCGTTCATCGGTCTTTTGACCCGGTCTTGGCTGGATTTTGTCCCATTGTTTGACCCCGTTTGACCCGAATTTGTATTAGGCTGGGGTCCTGGGGAATGTAGGTCCGTTTCCATCATCATGCTATACATTCACCTAACTTTTTAGACCCGTACAAAGGACCATTCGGTATTTCGGCTCTCAAGCCTGCCTGAACTGGCGAAAACAAGCGAACTTCCAAGCCTCGGGAAAAAATACAAAGTAATACAATCCAGTACAGCAGTGGTACTTCGTTTGGAGCTTTTCTCAGAAGTGTTTTCTTTCCTACTGACTTTTCACATCCACTGTGATGAAAAGCTTCTTTGAACTACTTTCTTGAGCTGAGTAGTGAAGTTAACGGAGCGGCGGCCATATGATGCAGTTTGACAGCGATTAAATGAGTCGAAGGCGGCCAATGGTATTTTAGAAATCATGTGATTTGCATGGCTTTCGGTCAAGTGACGTAAGGAGGTGAGAGCGAATTAGCGGAGCGGCTCTGATGGGAGGGGGGTGTCCGGGTAAGGGGGCGGTCACCTCCCAATTTCAAGCAAGATAAACAGTAAAACGACATTTAGGACAAATTATTGTGACAGCCAACGTGTGTGAGACGTAAGATAATTGGGTTGTCCTAAGGTAATTCACTGTTCCCCACTTTTATTATTTTTTTAGCTTGTGACGTGCAACCCACTTTATACAATACGAGATGGAGTGCTTTTTCTTGTGGTCAGTGCTGTTCTTGAACAAGAAAGAAGTTAAATGTTAAACATACATAAAGTTTATACAGTTGGCAAGGGGAGTAACAGCACGAACTGTTATTGGACCTTTTAATAAAATGCAGGTCTTACGAATAATCAGAAATACGCGAAAACCAGCTGGTTAATTAAATAGATTTGGCAGCCACAAGTCAAAACCATTGTAACGCATACTGAATCATGATAGAATTAAAAATGAACATAAGATTAATAGCTGAATCAGACGTAGCTACGAGGCTTAAATGTTAGTCCAGAAACTGGTTATTTTGATTTTATGTACACAATCGTATACGTGATAATTGCACGTTTATATCGGCTGTTCAAAACGTCCACCTTTTCTGCAAACGATAATTAATTGTGTGCCATATTGATAGTAGGCTATGTACACATAAAACAGAGGTTAGTTTATCAGGAATAGCGCATTCAGCATGTGCATGTTGCTTTCATTTCTGATACCGTGGAATATTACAAACACGTCTGGGAACAAAATTTCAGAATGCAATATATTCTGAAATCCTTTTATATTACGCACCAATTTAAGTGGGTTTCTTTGACAATAACGGTATAAAATACTTCGGTTAAATGAATTCGGTTCGAGGACAAACTATAAAGTGCAAAACTTGAAATATCTGTCCAAAAATTTAAATAGAAATTTAGAGACGCATATTGTCTTGATTTGTACCGCTCCAAACTGGAAGGGCATTGAACGGAATTAGACGGGAAGCCCTGGAGTTATTCTCGCTCTGACTATGAAGATGTTGGCCGCCAGCCGCAACCTTTTCTCTTGTGTTTCCATCGACCGACTTTGGAAGAGTTCTTTTGCGCGTGGAAATAAGTTCAGGAGAGTGTTGGAGGCCGATGTTTATTTTAGAGAAAGTTCTTTGTAATATAGGACAGTATTATTTATACTACCCAAGGTGCATGACAACATTAGCCTATATCCAACACGCACAAAAATGCAGAGGTTAATCACCCCTTAGGCTGTTTGCAGTGTAATACGAATACCTAAATTGTTTAATTTAGTATATACATTGTTGTTATAAACTCATATTTAAATCAGTTTATTATAAAGATCCAGAGGACATAGTGGTAGCGGGACGTGGGTGTATTTTTTAATAAATGAGGCTGCCCGTTATACAGTCCTATACATTTGCATTGAGCTGGTCTGTTGGTTGAGTATTACTAGAATAGCCTCATGAATGGTTAATAACCAGTTAAGTCCCTTATTAAATCTCATTATTAAATCCCTTCACTCCACTTCCGATAAACTAAATATACTCTTTAATCATTTTATATTCGGCAACTACAAAAAATGTATTAATGCTTTGTTGGTTTGTGTTCTTTTCCATAATGGGGTCCTTGTAGAATTGCTTAAAATAAAATTACAACAGACTGATGTACTCGAGAAGCAGACCGTAGGCCTATATGCAAGACCCCCAAAATCAGAAATTTGGTGTCTTCTACAGACGCCTTAAAAGGAACTTAGCGCATAATGTATTATTACATTATTATAGGTGCGCAGTAGATCGCCGTCTGCTGGCGATGGATACAGGTGGAATGCGCGAGGTGGTGCTGAAAGACAGCGCCACGAGGGCAAACACCATCACTGCGTTTAGCTTCTTCCAGTAACTAAGCTAAAAAACGTCGATCCTAAGACACATACAGATGAACATGTATAGCATATCATTCATTCATTCATTCATTCGTTCATTTACTTTAATCATTCCCCCAATTACGCAATTGAATTCCGGAAACAAAAATTAAAAAAAATAAAGGCATTAAATGAGAGTTTTGTAGCTACAACAGCAAAGGCAAACAGAGAATTTGGGAGGCTACTCCAAGATTTCAAATCTTTTAATCTTTATACAAATTGCTACACTCTAAAATTTATTGTGTTTTTACATCTTCTCTTTAAATAAGGACCGGAGTAAGCGTGAGACGAGGGCTTACCGCCAGAACAAGCCTGAAACATAATACAAATTTCACAGCTGACCTGCTCTGAAAACCGCAATCAGCCAGTAATTCAAACGAAAACAACATATTCCATCCCCAGTACACAGCTAACGGTCTGATAATTATATCAGACTTTATAGCTTTTAATTAGGCTAATGTAGATATGATATGGAATGGGATAATTCAATACAGGTCTAATTGAATTTTGTAATTGGTCTGCCAGAAGAGCGGTTACAAAATCGTCAATATTCCTGGAGCGCGAGAGCCGGTTTTTAGTTGAAAACCTAGGAACAACGCCGCTGAACGTCCTGGCACTGTTATATGGTTTTAAAAGCATGTTTATGGAAAAATCCAGGAGACCAAAGATGATGAGCAATTATCTTTTCGCCATCAAAATGAAATTAGACCACATTTCTGGGGTGACTTTTAAACTTAAGATGTAAAGATCGGGGTGAAACCTACTATCACTTCACAAATACGAATAACTAAATAAACAAAACGTCATTCAACAGGAAATGCCTTAGTAGGACAATTGAACACAATAGGAAAACATGTAGTGTTATTCATTGTAATTCGCTGTAGTGCTGTATAGTCTGTCATATTCTACTTAATTAAGGGCTTGTAAGTGCTAAAGGGTTACACCTCTTTAACGTTTGTCGGTTTACAATTATTCTATCTATCTATCTATCTGTCTGTCTGTCTGTCTACATTTAAATAATGAGAATATCTACAAAGTCGTCTGTCTTTCTAAAGCTGTTATATTAAGTGTAAAGAACAGGTTATATCGGAAGGTGACACAACCAAAAAGAAACATTTATAAATAAATTACGTTTAATGAATGTTATCCCAGCAACCCTAACTAGGGTAGACGTTGAGAAGTCCGGTGCGCAGATTTTATTTTCTTGCGCTGTATTTATCTAAAATATCTATTTTTTGTTGTTGTTGATAAATGTTCGGGACGGGGGTGCATGATTATAAATTCACAAAGGTTAGCCTATATAAGTCATTATAAGTTTACAATTAAAACAATGTGAAGCCAAACACAATATGGCATAATTATTTGGGTTATTAAATATTATTTTTTCTTTATTAGATGAGCGTATATTTGATGTTTTAATTTTCAATAATATCGTTATAAATATCGTTATCTATTTCGCTGGTTAAAAAACTGCAGCAACAGCCTGTACATATGCATAAAAATAAAGTATTTGTTTCTAACAATAGTTGAAGTGTTCTGGAAAGAAAGCTCTGCGGATAATCTCTCTGTTGCAATACTTTATTTTGAATGTACGTTATTGTTTAATTTTTTTGAGGCACAACTGGTAGGCTATTACTAACTGGCACCTTGACTTACAGGATATTGAACGTTTACTGTCGGCGGACGGGGTTACTGCATGCCGAAGACCCTGTCCTGC
Source organism: Stomatorhinus ivindoensis (assembly GCA_019775895.2). Lineage (NCBI taxonomy): Eukaryota > Metazoa > Chordata > Actinopteri > Osteoglossiformes > Mormyridae > Stomatorhinus > Stomatorhinus ivindoensis. Next base: position 13,301,514 of record JABFEB020000035.1, on the reverse strand, counting down.
GATAATTTAGGCCTATTATTTCTTAAATAATAAAAATAAATTACATAAACAGTCAAAGCGGCCTGTTTTTGCATATCCTTCTTGCTTTGTGTCGGCATATAGTTTCACACAGCTTTAGAGTAAAATAAAAGCATATGGGACATTTCTAGTTGAACTGAATTAGAGTATAATCATTGTTTTGCTGTCTTAACATCGTCAAATAACCTCGCAAATGAACAAATGTAGCTGCACAAATTCGACAGTCGTAAAAATGAATTAGATTTGGATTTCATCCCCCTTGATTCCACTGACATCGGGAAACATTTTGGAACGTGATATTTGACTTCAGAGTGCTTGGACATGTTTTCTTATACAACCCAACAGCCTACAATTGCAGATGCAGTTCACGCTGTCAAGGCAGGGTGTTCTGAGACGGCCTGGTTAGTAACCTATTTATAGTAATAGTTAAAGTGACTACTAATAATTTATACATAACTGTGCGGGACACGTTTCAATTACCGTAATCATATTTTCCCATTTTGAACAATAAACAGCAGTCAGTTCATGCAGGATATGTTAATAGCTAAATAAAACGTCACATTACAAAATATTTCATGTGCGACAAAAATACTAATGAATTAGTTTATTTGTTGTTGTTGTTTTGGGTTTATTTATAATAGAAAAAAAACTACCTGGAACTGTGGAAAACTGTTTTGTACGAATGACATAGAGACCTGGGTCAGTCTACCAAGGTCTCGACACCCCCAGTGTCTCCAGTTGCTTGTTGACGAACAGTACTCAGATTTCCTAGTGACATAATTACATGCCAGTGACCACCTTGCAAATTATGGGCACTGTAAATTAAGACACAGAAGTTTTTTTCCCACTTCACATTTTGTAGGAAAGTAAGAAATAGAAACATGTAAAGCACAAAGAATATTGAATCCTCCGGCCAATCCAAGACAGCAGCTTTCATTGGAGGGATGTACAATTAAAAAAATACGTAAATGCATAAATTATATAAATTAATTTGACAGCTCAGAGAGTAGCCTTTCACATTCAATCGCTATAAATTCAATCGCTTAGTGGGTATAAAATTCCGGAATTTCAGTACCCACTTGTTGTACCGATTGATTGATTGAATGACATAGTCAGCGAGTCAAACGAAATCGGAGACCGCTGTTCCTAATGAGCTATTTCAGTGGTATTATTAATTTATGAAACAAAATCACTTTTGAATTCACGACAAACACATAAATAAAACCCAAAATACTTAAAACAGTACACTTGCGGGTATATCGGACAACATTCTAAGAGCTTTAGATGATGATTATGCGCTCATTGTAGATTTCCAAAACTACAACAGTCGACCAACAACAATACTGAGTAGAATTAGCGCGGCTGTCTTAATCGGTTTAAAAATACACATATAAGTATAAATATATGCGTAAGATTTGGACCATTGCGCAAAGCTGACGATGCATGGCATTAGGTTAAGAGCTACGTATTTCTTTAACACTAAATTGCATGCGGACGTTTTGTAATGCTTCATACTACAGACACAAGTGATCAAGTTTCAAAACACCTTAGCATGTTCGTTAAGAATGACTTCTTTCAAATCGTCAATTTTTGAGCGCTCAGTTAAGCTTAAATGGACATACGGCAGGCTGTCCGTTTTGCTTTAAGTCGTGCAGACTTACGCGAAATGCTTTGTCCTTCATTCGTTGACAGCGATGAGGAAATAAAAGAAGTCTTTCACCCCTGCTATTAAACCCTTCCCCTGTCCACGGACCTTGCATTTGAAAGCATTCTGAAAACCTTACCATGTCTACGATATTGTAACGGCAAAGCGTGCCAACTGCGGCTGTCCCCAGCTCCCCAACCCGCCACTCACATACACACTGGGAGGGAGAGAAACGAAAGTGAAATTCGTTATTGATAGACTTTAAAGACAATTTCAAGTCATTGTTTCCTTCGGCGCAACGGCTCCTTCTTACATAACGAAGCATGTTTTTGTGTGGCTTGGAACAATACACAAGTATTCTAATAAATAGCCACTTTTTGTTCCGACAAACGGTATTGAGCGTTTAGTTTGAAAGGGGCTGCAGGGCATTCACGAAGCGGAGGTGGGGCTTGTGCTGAATTTGTAAAGTTGCCACTGTTTCTTTGGTTTTCTACACTCTCAAAAATATCCGCTGAATTTCCATTTAGATTTATATAACTGTTATATTATTGGACAGGGTCCTACAGTTAAACAATTTTAAAAACTGTCATCTAATCCCAACAACATTTTAGCATTTAAACATTTTATAAAGTTTCTTAACATTATATTGCGAAGTTTAAAATATGCCTAGTTGTCCCTGCTAGCAATGGTACAGCAACGAAAAGGCTATTAATGGTGCGAAAAATGTAACTGGCCTGCGTCAATCCCCCGTAAAAGTACCAGACCGTGAAAATACGTGTGATGACGTTGATTAGACTTCCAGTTACTTAATGGCAAGTTCGTAACAAGCAATACAATTAGATTTGCCGAGTCTATCCCAAATTCTTTCATCTAAGCAATTTCTTATAGAGAGGGGCTATATCATGGGACAGACTAAGGCCGTTTAACAGCTTGCATTTTCTCACAGTACTGTAACTGAAATGTACAATAGCAGTAACTGCCTTTGACATGAATAAGCAATTGTGAATATAAAAACACCGGTTATGTAATCGGATCAGCAATAGTGACAGAGGTTTAGTTAGCAAGTTAACATATAGATAGAGGGATACTTTGTTTTTTGCTTTGCACTTCCTTAAAACCTGAGGAATCCTTCTTATCTGTAACTTTCAAATAATCTGATCTAAGAATAAATATTTCGCCTGAATAGTATATTTTTATGCATGTATGAATCTGAACTGTTTAATTTAAAATGTATATTTAAATGTTTCACTGCATATATGCTTAGAGGTATCTTAAGGACTAAGCTAAGACTTGCGGCCTGGCATTTGGCGAAACAAAAGGTGCTTTATTAAACTTAAGCAAACAGGGACTTAACAAATAAACAAGATCATGAGGGATCAAAACAAGAGAGCTAGAACAGGACCAGACAAGGGCCTGATAGAAGGAACAACATCAATGACTGGACTGGGGAACACAGGAGTGGGAAGCACGTATATACTACACTAACGAAGGGCTGATAAGAGGCAGCTGGGAGCGATTAACATGAGGGTTAGCAATGGGAGAGGTAAGACAAGGGAGTAACAGGTGTAGCTTGTTAGGGTCACACTAGGGAGAAGACAGGAGGGTCAGGTGGATATGGGAGGCAGGGTGTGACACTGGGCAGTATGGTACAGAATGTAAACATACATATCTATCATTATGCAAAATTTTACTACTACAATCACTCTATTTTAAAATTATTCCACCCAGATAGTTTTAGTAAAATACCCATGAATTGTTTGACTGTAAATTGCAGAGATTATTTAGGTTGAACATTCTAATTACTTTTGTAATGAAGGGTTTACAATGAATATCAAAATTTTCATAGAGTATAACTTCAGCCGTAAGTTAAAATGAAGACCACTGTAAATCTACTTGAAACACTTTGCTATAAAAAGGAAAACAATTTCATGGCCTTTGGATGTCGTGTAAAGTCAGGCTTCAACAGATGGTGCTAAAAATAGCATATGAATAAACTTTAAAGCTGTGTTACATAATGAAAACTTGCCACTTATTAGCTGCTGTACAAAAGCAAGTTGGGATGCATAAGAAGATGCATGCATACCTCAGTCACAACATTATGGATGTCAGAAAACCATTAGTGCATTATAAAAGCACCGTAAACCGATTGGACTACAAAGTGGCGCATTTCTGCACCATGTATCGACGACAAACGAGCAAAACTCTATGCTTATTTGTGGGAAGTGCCAGGCTCTGTAATGTGCACCGTGTCTGGGAAAATGGCATGTTGGAGTTTTCAGAGGCACATGCTTTTCTGTATTTGATTGCTATATCCTACACCTGAATGAGAGTCTATATCATATACGCAACTTTAAAGATTCTTTCATAAAGAAGAGTGATAATGAGATTAGTCGGGGTATTATATTTGCCTTTTAGAAAGAGACATTTCTCTCTATCAGAACCCAGCACTAAACCAAATAAATATACCTTTACCAATGATCATCTCTATTATGATCAAACAACAATCACTAATGATAAAAATTCTGAAAAACAGAAAAAGTATGCAAACCCATTGGAATTACCTGCTTTTCTGCATTAATTGATCACAAAATGAGATCTGATTTTCATCTAATTTATAACAATAAACAACCATAATCTGTTTTAACTAATAACATAAATTATTGTATTGTTCTTGTACATACTGAAGAAATCATTTAAACATTCACGAAGTAGGTTAGACAGAGTAAGTGATTCCCTGGATTTAATTAATGACTGGTTGTACGTCCTTTGTTAGCAATGACCTTCAACACGTACTTCTGGCAGCCGTGGATCAGACCTGCACGACATTCAGGAGTTTTGAGTCATTCTTTCTTACAGAACTGTTTCAGCTCAGGCATATTCTTAGGATGTGTGGCGTGAATGGCTTTCATGACATCATCCCACATCGTCTCTTATGAGTTAAGGTCTGGGCTCTGACTGGGCTACTGGAAAAGGCAGATTTTCTTGTTTGAAGCCACACTGTAGTAGGTTTACTTTCATGTTTAGGGCGCTCGTCCTGCTGCGTCACGCAGTTTCTCCTGAGCTTCTACTGGCAGACAGCCACCCTAGAATTACCCAGTAGGATATTTCGATAATCTGGGGGATTCTTTTCCCACTTGATGATGGTAAGCTATCCAGGCTCTGAAGCAATAAAGCTCCTCAAATCACGACGTTCCCTCCACCGTACTTCACCACTGGGATGATGATTTCATATCGGTATCCCGTGCGCTTTTCATGCCATATATAGTGTCTCATGTTCTTCTTGGACGAGTCAGCCTTAGTCTCATCAGTCCAAAACACATTTTCTCAGTAGCAGTGCAGAGTGTGAAGGTGGTCTTGGACAAGCTCCAGGTATACAGCAGTGTTCTTCTTTTGTTGATGAGCAGCAGCTCCCTATCTGGTGTCCTGCATGGACACCATGCATGTTCGATGCCTTATTTGTGGTAGACCCATGAACAGAGATCTTAACCACTTCCAGTGATTCCTTCAAGCCTTTAGCTGTTGCTTCAGGGCTTTTTTTTACTCCACTGAGTTTTCTGTGTTGTCTCTTTTGAGCCATCTTGGCTGGGAGCTTATAGGGAGAGATGCCACAATACTAATTGTCTCATTTCAAGCACAATTTGTCTATCCATGAACTGATGAATATCTAAACTTTTTGCGATGACTTTGTAAACCTTTCCAGCCTTATGCATATCGGCAATTCGATCGTAGTTCTTCTGCAATCTCTTTTGTTGTAAGTCATGGATCACACCAGCAGACACTTCTTGTTAATAGCAAATTCAAAATGTGTCAGTTGCTGTGACCCAACTCTCCAGTATCATTTCATTTATTGGACTCCAGGTTTGCTATCTCCTGACTCCATTTAGCTTTTGTTGAAGTCATTAGCCTAAGGATTCACATACTGTTATCTACACTGTGAATGTTTGAAAGATGTACAAAAGTAATACAAAAATTTGTGTATCAGTTTAAACAGATTTTGCTTGTTCATAATCGTGTATATATATATATATATATACACACAAACACATAATTCTTTTTAATTAAAAAATGACTATGGTCTTCCGTCCATCAATTTTCTATACCCACTTATCCTTTATCCTACTGGGTCATGGGGGGTCCAGAGCCTACCCGGAAGCAATGGGCACAGGGCAACCCTAGACGGGGGTCCAGCCCATCGCAGGGCACACCCACAGGCAATTTAGTAACTCCAATTAGCCTCAGCATGTCTTTGGACTGTGGGGGGAAACCAGAGTACCTGGAGGAAACCCCACCACAACACAGGAAGAACATGTAAACTCCACACACATGGAAGCGAGGCGGCGACTCGAACCCAGATCCCACAGGTGTGAGGCAACAGTGCTATCCACTGCACCACCATGCCTCCCCCACTGTGGTCTTCAGAATTCAAAATAACTAAATAAAATCAATATGAACCCTAAGTGAAGCATGTTCTTCTATTAGATGACCGGCATCTACACCAATGATTGGCTGTACTGTTCAGTGATTGACAGTCCACTGGACCAATCATGAAAGAAATCAAGAGAGCACTGCGGGTGGGTCTGTGTCTATAATTGAAAATATATCTGAGCAGACTGCTATACCATTATGGCAAGACTGCTGTTCATCACAGAGCCATTACGGCAATCTGTCTTTGCCAAGCGGAGCAGGGCCACATTAAAAGGCAGGCGGTACCTGTAAAGATTAATCAACAGCAATTACTAAATGCAGCCTCATTACTCTCTCGCATGGCAGCGCCAACATTTATTAATGGTGTTAATCTTTTTAAATACCCCATCTAATTATTGGTTTGTAGTCTCTGATTTTTTCTTTACATTTTTGGAGTTATTAGTGTTGAAAATGCAATCAAAGAATGTCTTGTTTGGGCATGTAAATAGCAGCTGGTTTTTATCACCACAGTCTGTTTACAAACACCTTACATGTAATCATACATCATATGTTTGCATGGTTCATTTTGCATTCTTTTTTGGTATCAAAATATTTAGCAGGTAAGCACAAAGCCACCCAGCTGTACTATTTCATGCTTCAGTAATTTTTTGATACAAAAAGGATTTGGCTAAATTATTATTTACTTGAGAAATAAAGAGCAGTTTAGATAGCAGGTGTGGCCTTTTGAGAATCATTTCTAGTGATACAGCTTGTCTAGCTCTACGACACTGAGTACACATTAAAGAAACTAGTAAAATGTTAAGTGGCAGCTTTTTCACATGTTTTCAGGCCAGCTTTCATATGAAGATCTTCATTCTCTGTCCTCAGCATAGATCCTTCCAAAGATGAAGATATCAGGAAGCTGATCTGGGAATTTGAATAGGTTATTGGAGCAGAGCAGTGGGATCGATTTCCATTGATCTCTAAAGTTCTAAGGCTTTGTAGTGTAACGAGGAAACATGGGGTCATTCTTGAAAGCTTCAAGAGAAGAGAGGGGAGATGCTTCAAAGCAGAAGGTTTGTACCAAACGCGTGCAGAGTCTAGAAAGAGCCTCTCAATATGCAATTTACCAAACTGTATAAGGAGGACACAACAGAAGGTCATGCACTGCTCCATCGATCAGGAAACTTGGAGTGGAGGCAATGTGAACTTCCTATTTTCTTCATGCCTTTTCCTGAGTAACCAGCGTAACACCACAGCTGCATAACCGTGGAGGGTGGAGGGATATAACATGGCGTTGTGTTCACAGAGGAAGAGGTGTAGCCCACAGCAAGGTCACTAGCTGGCAATCTGGCAGCTCCCACTTTTCCTTACCTTCCCATTTACATGATTTGCTTGTACAGCTGGTCAAATTAAGAATCCTACCATTTCTTATGGTTGGTTATTATTCCAGAAAAGATGATTTCTAGATGGGGACCTGCTGTTTACTTGATCTCTCTAGCAGTTTTTCCTAATGAGATGGACCAGTGAAAGACCTGATCAGGCTATATGTTTACATATGTTCATGTTAATATTTGTTTTTAAGCTTCCAGCTATTAAGTTAAACAGAACAGTGCATGTTCTTCTGATTATATAACATAATTGGAGGTTCTATGGTTTTGCAGGTCAAGGAATCTCTGATCTTACTTTCGCTTTGGCTCCTCTGTCAAAGCAACCTGTCACAATGTAATTCATGAGGCCTGACCCAACGAAAGAGGGATTCTTGGCTCTCTTCGTAGTCTTTGCTTTTCTCAGTTCCTGCTAGGGCTTTCAGAGCTGTATTTGAGATCTTCACACATCCACAGCCTCTGTGGAGCAATTACAGGATTCCAGCTTTCTAAAGAATGACTTTGACATGCTTATAGCATGGTGATATACACTAGGGAAAGGAATGACGCAGTGTACCTGATTACTCATGCCTGAATTTCAGCAACAAGAGCTGAACAGGTTTTTCAGCAAGCCAACAGTAAAATAACCAATTACTTATTAACATTAAAAAAAAACATTCATACATTTATCACCCATGTAGCAATCAGCCATAACATTAAAACAACTGACAGGTGAAGAGAGTGCTATAAGAACGTAAGAACATAAGAAATTTACAAATGAGAGGAGGCCATTCGGCCCATCAAGTTCGTTTGGAGAGAACTTAACTAATAGCTCAGAGTTGTTAAAATCTTATGTAGCTCTGATTTAAAGGAACCCAGGGTTTTAGCGTCCGCTACACTAGCAGGAAGACTATTCCATACTCTACGCTGTGTAAAGAAGTGCTTCCTCAAATTTGTTTTAAAATGTTCTCCCACTAAGGAGTTCTAGTGTTTAAACTAATATTGAAATAGCCATTTGGCTGAACAGCATCCAGACCTGTTAGAATCTTATAGACCTGGATCATG
>JABFEB020000035.1:13250852-13263131 GCA_019775895.2 Stomatorhinus ivindoensis | reverse complement strand
GTGCAAAATATTGCATAACGTGTTGTTATCAACTGATATTGCTAACAATGGCTAAGAGTTAACCAGGCTAGAACTGGGGCCTGTTCAAGAAAGCAGGATTTCTTGCCTAGCCGGATAACTTGTCAGATTTAAGGTAGTCTGGGCTAAGTTAACAAAGATAAAAGCTATTTAAACTGGGCTAAATTAAATCTGACAAGTTATCCAGCTAAGTTATCCTGCTTTTTGAAACAGGTCCCTGGTATTGCTAAATGGCTTTCCACCTTGCTGTACTGGAACACAGTTAACCTGGGCATGACGTCATTCCCAGCTCTGACTTCCGACCTCTGACTGAATGAAGCATATGGTTTTGAAACCTCAGAACTGATCAGAGTCAGGACACACCTCTCTGTGGATCTTTTGAACAAAGTACCTTGAACACAAAGTTGGACAGTTCTGGTCCAGAAAGTAAAAATCCTGACCAAGATTTTGTTTCAACCAACCATTTTAGTATAAAGAGTCACAGAGTATTCAGTTAGTTGATTGAATCAAAATCATGGTCTGGATTTTTACTTTCTGGTCCTGAACTTTCTTCTCCGCTTAAATGTAAAGACTTATGCCAGGAAAACACATGACCCTGCTCCAGGCAGCAGGCAATCAAACTCTTAGTATCCTGGAGCTGACAAAAGGTGGATCCATTTGTCCTCAGAGCCAGGAAGAAGACAACTTTGTCAAACCTCAGCACCTATACAAAAACAAAAAAAGAAAAAGAAAGAAAAAAATCTGATTGGTCAAGCTGCATTCCCTCTCTGCCACAGCCAACCATACTTATTCCTCTGGATTTTTTATGTTTTTTTATTATTTGCAATTTCTCCCTAGTTGTGTATAATGAAGGGTATTGACCCTCACTTCATAGCCATTTAAACTGGTACCACTATTACAGATCTGCAGGCCTGTCCTCTCTCCTTCTCTCATAAAATGAATTACAAAATGATTAATCCAGTAATTGTACAAAACACACCCTCTCTGTGGTCAGTCTGTACTTACGCGATACCAAAATTCAGATACCAGTCTGTGCAGGAAGGGAGCATTAATAGATCCAAGCGAAATAAGACAAAACGAAACAGAGAGCAAGAGCAGAAATAAAGCACCTGAAAACTGCTGCAGTGACACACAAGTTTGGGAAGCAAACCTTTAATTCACAGTTTGCAGAACGATGTGTAAAGAAGTATATAAAAAAACTAAGATGTGTAAAATAGATGTGCCATTTCCTCATTCTTTTTTGATTTCTGTTAGTTCAGGTTGCTGGTTAACATTTCCAAGCCAGCAATATCCACAATGAAGTCTAAGGTGAAAATTAAGTTTGCAAAACAAAAATCAATATAGAGTCAAATCTAGGATAATGAGAGAGGGAGATCAGGGTGTCATTGTAAAGACAGACTGCATACATCAGTGGCAATCTGCTCCAACCTCCCCCAGGAAGGAGCACCACTGACAGGAGCTCTGAGCCAAGACAGAGAAGTCGTATCATAGCAGGTTACATCAGCAAACTGCTGCTAATGTCAGAGGCAGACCGAGGACCATCTTCTGTCACAGGGGAACAACAAATAGAGCTTCCATTTGTCACCTCCAAAAAGGCAGACTTATAAAAAATACATCAAAAATTATATCCCCTGCTAAAGTTAGACCAAAAGCAGTATCATTAATAGACTTTCAAAACGATTGTTTAAAGTTTCTTTGAATTAGACTTGTACAATTGCATTCATTTTTCAATGTATTAATCACAATCAAAATAAAAGAGCTGATTGTTCTTGAAAGAGTCGTGTTAGTGGAGTGACAGAAGTAGAATGTCGTACATTTTGTTGAAGAAAATAGCACTGTAAGTGAATCAGACATGTCAAAAAACAAATGTGATCTGCCAATGGGAAAAAAGTTTGTCTTTTCTGAAAGGGAAGTATGCTTTTTTTCTTGTTCCGTTTACCCATCTGACAGAACGATAGCGATAAAATCTAGCTGGGCTGGATAGGTCACTGTACTATTAGTCTCTGACTTGCTGAAACACATTAAAACAGCCCAGCTCACCTAGTCCCATTTTATATCTTTTCTAGGCTGTTCCATCAGATCCTCCTTTATCAGAACCTTAAGGAGATAAAGCAGAAAAAAAGTCCATTCTTCCGTAGGTTGCGAGATGTTGAAGCCACATTCAACATGCAGAAACAAGAAAAAGGTGTTAAAGGCGCGCGTTCTGGGCCAAAGGCTCAGCTTCCTTTCCTTCTGTCTTATCGCCAAATCTTAATTTATTGCTGAATCGTCATTATCGTGACTGTCAGCCTTGTGTAACCTCTGCTGATCTCCCATGATTCTCTGCTGTCAGCCATGATTGGCCGCCTTCTGCTGGCTGACTGATAATAACTGAGTGATTAGCCTACCTCCAAAGGAAGACAATGATGTTTAGAAGCCAGTAGTCTGGACTATATATTAATGAGGGGCCTTGCGCAGCTTTGATAAGGCAGCATGACGGTCCCGCGTGGGGGCACGTGAGTCTGGAGGAGCGCTGCCTTACAGAGCAGGACCATCGTCCCTTGGCCAGTCACCACCACAAAAGCATCCATTTACAGTCACTGCCACTCCACTGCAGGCACTGGCGGGACATCAAGCAGAACAACCCCCCCGGCCCCGCCAAGCCCAACTTTGTATTCCCCTAACACCATGATCTGCCAACTCCAACACCAAGGAAAACAGCCACAAACAGCCCTCGTTCCTTCAGTCAGCACGGCTTTTTCATGCCGGTAATCAGATTTATGGCAGATTTACGAATCGATCGAAAGACGCCATGGCACTGCCCTGCTTGACGTGCTTACAAGGGACATCTGCTCCTGTCAGGAGTCGAGAGAATGAATTGTATTCTGATTTTTGTTTTGTTGATGAAAATGATGAATAACCAGTAATTCACAGAATTATATACATCTTCTACACTATTTACTCTTTGAGGAATAAAAAATAAAGTCATTCTTTTGGTTTGTGTGCAAACAAAGACGGTTGTGCTTGGTATCACACCAAATTAGGTGCTTTATGTGGAGAGGATTATGAAGGTCCAGTATCAATAGGTGGATGGAGGTTATGATTACAGCGACTTGGGGTTTCTTAGCAGTGGCCAGTCTAGGTCATTTTTCAACAGAGGAGAAAAAGAACCATCTGCATTAAATAAGTCCTCACAATGGCAAATTTGGAGCACATCAATTTACCCTGAAAAGCCTATTTGTCCAAAGTAAATATGGACTAATCTAAATGCTCTTATAGCTGAACAAAAAGGTGGCGTGTTGAGGCTGCAATTCAGTCCAATCCGGGTTTGTTATCAAATAATAAGGCGGCAGTTATGAGAAGCCAGAATTTCATCATTTTGTCGGTATAAAATCCCTGCTAAATTTAAATGGTAAATGACACATGAAAACATGAGGAGACAGGCTGGTCATGCTGCAGGGAATATAACTCATTTTCTGACTCTGGTTCACAGCCACCTGACTTCTCTCAATGACGTCCTGTATAATGTTTTCTGTCTTTTTGCATTACACTGAAAACAATGGGAAGCCCTGTGCACATTAGCGTGTGCCCCTAATGCGTGTTCTTGCTTGTTTATAAAAATCATTTTGCGCTATTTAGGCTGTTATGGCGACTCCATAGCAGTAGCATTGTGTTCTCATACCTCCAAGACTGCGGGTTCGATTCCAGTCCCAGCTCTGTTTATGCGGGACACTGGCCCCAGCTGAAAGCTGATCGGCCACTGATTCACAACAAAACATTGGGTAAGATTGACCCCTCTGTGTGATTCACGCTTGCTTATGCCTCTCACCTAATTCATTGTGGGGTTTCCCAACTTCAAACTCCAAGGGTCAATGAAACTAGACTTATTAAAAGAAACACAGATCATAAAGCACACTGAAACTTTTGAAACTGAACTTTCCACCTCTGTTGGACTGGACACCCAAGGAAACGGGACACTTCCATGATTTGGAGGTCGCTGATTGGATGGTAGGTATCTCAACAAGGTATGCATGCATGTACTGGAACCAAGCAATAATGGTTGGCAGAGCCAGGGAAAACTTCTTTGCATAGCAATGTATATGTTGGAAGTAACATTTTTACATTTTATTTCCAGAACAACCAGAGAGAGGAGTGCAAGGTCCTGCATTCAAAGGTTGCTGAGACTCAGCCCTGAGTTTAAACGGAGCCCGACCCTCTGTAACACCACCTTTGTGGTTATCCTTATAGCACATGAAGATTATGTGCACTGGTGCCTGTAAATTGTCCAGAGTGTCTGCAGCCTCCTGGCCTGTAATCCTGGGATAGGCTCCAGATGAACCATGACTATTAAGGACTTTTTTTTGGTTTTGTATAATTTGAGCCAATGAATATAGAGAAATGTTCATCTTAAGTTTGTTATTAATCCATGGAGAAATGGAGAATTATTTGGGTATATTTAACATTCAATTAAGATACTCAGAAATCATGGCACTTAAAAAAACATGCCAGACTCAAGTAATATCAACACACATTGAACATTTCTCAATGGCCCTCGTTCTCCTCTGTTATTTCCTGTTATTACTTTATATGCATATAAATACCCCTGTGCAAAAAAACTGGGCTAAAGATGAATGGTGCGCAATTTAGTTTGGGCCAGGACTTTTTGCCCAGGACTGTATATATTATTATGTTCCCATTCCAATATTCCAAAATTCTATTCCTAGGTATTCTTTGGAATATCCTTCCTTTTCTCATTTGCCAAAATAACCCTACAGTGAAGCTGTGACCTGAAGACCCAGAGCCCCATCTCCACTGCTGGATGTAAATTATTTTTCCTCACTTTTGTGCAGGCCGCGCAAGAACATAAAAGGAATTCTCAGATAAGAAATTACCAGCGCAGGGCATTCTTTTGTCTATACGGGTGAGTTCAATAGCTAGAGCAATAGAAAGGCCTTTGGTTACCAGAGGAACGAAGAATATGGAGGCCGGTCTCCATGGTAAACAGAAAAGCTATTTGTTGCAGCTTTTCAAACCTTGACCAGGCCATAACCATTTGACTATAATCACAGAAGATTTACACCATCATTTGTTATAGGCTATAGTACTGCACACTGTACAGCACATCCAATGTGCTACAATGGAAGGAAAAGCATTATCTAAGTTAGGAAAGATGGGGAAAAAACACCTTCCTTACTACCTGATAATATGATATTATTAATGTCACATTTTCTCATTAATAAGTCTCTGAAGTGCAATTTTTAAATGTTTTGAGGAAGCATTCCTTTTATCAAATTGCAATCCAATTAATTACAAAAACGCACAGAAAATGGGCAATTAACCAACACATCTTAATGCATTCATTTCAAGAGTGACAATATATTTCGTTTTAACATGTGATTTTTCGCAATGATAGAGGGAGAGCACAAAATGGATTGCATAAAAACAAAATAGAAAAAATATTGTGAATTAAATTATACAGATCACTTATAGGGGTTTGAAAATGTGCTGGTTAGATGAAATAATATACAACTGTAACTATAATCAGAGTATCAGGTGCCAGCCATTTTGGCTTCTTTGGCCTGAAATGTTCACATTTTCTCCTTTTTGTTGATGGATCAGTTCTTCTTTTTTTTAAAAGCAAAGGAGTCGAACCATGGAGAAGCTGTGACTCTCCCTCTCAGAGAACCATGGAGAAGCTGTGACTCTCCCTCTCAGAGAAAAATGGAGAAGCTGTGACTCTCCCTCTCAGAGAACCATGGAGAAGCTGTGACTCTCCCTCTCAGAGAAAAATGGAGAAGCTGTGACTCTCCCTCTCAGAGAACCATGGAGAAGCTGTGACTCTCCCTATCAGAGAACCATGGAGGCCGCTTGCTTCTATTTCACTCCAATCATGCGGGGGGTTGCCGCAAAATTATAGAGCACACAAAGACAGTGGCTCCATAATTTCAGGATCGCCAAACCCTGCAATAAAATTACCCAAATTACCAATCATACAGAGTAAGTGCTGCTCACAGTTAATCTTCTTGTGTCATTGGCACTCCATTGAGAGCATCCTACTGGACGTGTTGGTCCTGATCCCAGTTATTGCCTGCATTGTTATTACTCAGAGTTTCCCTTCAATTCCATTTTTTTCTGTGTTTTTTTTTTTATGCCTTTGCCTGGCAACCGATTCTTAGGTTCACAGCTAAGCTTGTACATGTTGTTTTGGGAAAGACAGGAAGAAACACAGTTATTTGTTCATTCTTGTTAAGTTAATATGAATATATGGACCGACCAAAAAATCCAGTATTGTTATATTTTTGTTATTGCAAAAGTATTTGAAAATGCTATTCAGGTAATCAAAATTCATGTTGCACATGCAAAGCAGAAAATAATTTCAAATACTCATGGGTGAGGGTTCATGATGACTATTTTGGTACAACTTTGGTCCTAACTGACCCTAATCATCCTGAAGCACCTTCCTGAATATGAATATGTTTATGACATTATACAATGTAGACTGAACAGTAACACCCTGAATCACTGAACGATACGCTCTAGGCTGATCATTCGGTAATGGCATTAATATTTAAAACAAGACAATGCAACAAACTCCATCCACAAACACATATTAAATGACAGCATAGTGTCCAATTCTTCAAAAACGAATGAACAAATATAGCGACAAATATCCCACAGGCAGCAGTATAACAGTAAGTGGTTGTGAAACAGTGAGAGCACATGTATGACAAATTTATCCGGAATTAAAACAACAAAATCTAATGAGGGTTATAAATACAACACATCCACTCTATTTACAGACGGCTGAATATTTTCTAATTTCAGAGCAGCTGGATGAACAGCATGTAATTATAACTGGCAGCTTGAAATGCATGACAATTAGATTTTATGTGAGAAAAAATATTTTTAAACCAAGTGTGATATCATAAATCTTTACATGTCTCTGTGAATCTTTGAATCATTAAACATCAGTGATTAGTGATCAATTGGTAATTTATGGAGCAGTATAAAGTCTTTTTGAGTAAATGTGTTTAGAAATAAATGTCTCGTATTGCTATTTTTAAATTCTTTTTAGAAATACTTCTGTAAATGTTTCATTATTTAATGTTTAAAGATTCCTATAAGCATTTACTTACAAAAGTCAAACCAGCAAGTTAATATAATTATACACATTTATTGTAAAAATCACCCCTGTAACTAGGGAGTGTTTCTGTACTGAATACCCCTGAACAATAATCAGTCTTTACGTTTTACCTATTTAGCAGACACATATATCCAGTGATATGATTTGAGGAAGACAATCCCAAGAGAACCGCAGGTTAAGGACCTCGCTCAGGGCCTCATCACTCTGCCAACCCTGAGATTCGAACTGTCAACCTTCCGACTACAGGAAACAAATCCTCACCCTTCTGGAGCAGACTGACAGTCGCTTAGTCTGTCGATTTCCCTTGCAAGTACATATTTGTTTTATTTTCAGTTTCATTTACATCTCTAACTGAGCCACCATTGCACAGTCTATGAGCAAAGAAATACAACAAAAGAGATGGCAAGAAAGAGGGATTTGAAATACACCATGACTCCGCTAAATCCAGGAAAGAAAATGAAAAGAGAATGAGACTTAAGGGCATTAATTAGTGTTCATGGTTAACTTTAATCATTACTCATAGTTAGAATCCAAAAAACATTCGAAGTCTACTTGCTTTGGAGTTTGTACTTTTATTCAGTGACTCCAATGACATGAAGAGGTTGGCCCAGACGTATCAGTCAGGATCAGAATCAGGACGTGCAATGCACGATGCTATGTGCCGTGCAATGCTCCATGCAATGCACCATGTAATGCACCATGCTATGTGCTGTGCAATGCACCATGTAATGCACAATGCTATGTGCCGTGCAATGCACCATGCAATGCACCATGCTATGTGCCATGCAATGCACCATGTAATGCACTGTGCTATAAACCATGTAATGCACCATACTATGTGCCGTGCAATGCACCATGCTATGTGCCATGTAATGCACCATGTAATGCACCGTGCTATGTGCCATGCAATGCACCATGTAATGCACTGTGCTATGTACCATGTAATGCACAATGCTATGTGCCATGCAATGCACCATGTAATGCACCGTGCTATGTGCCATGCAATGCACCATGTAATGCACCGTGCTGTGTGCCATGCAATGCACCATGTAATGCATTGTGCTATATACCATGTAATGCACCATGTAATGCACCATGCTACAGTATATGCCATGCAATGCACCATGTAATGCACCGTGCTGTGTGCCATGCAATGTACCATGTAATGCACCATGCTGTGTGCCATGCGATGCACCAAGTGTCACACTACAAGATGCACTGTGTGATGCATTTTAGAAGCTCCGAAACAAAGCATCTTTGGAATGCAAGGAGCCCTACTGCTTATTTTACTTTAGAGGCAATATTTATAAATCAGTGAAATACGTAGAAAATCCGTCTAACGTCTATCAGTGGGATTGCCTGCTGTGTATTGTCTTAGCTGATTCTGGATGGATGGAAGGATGGACTGATTAACCACTGATCAAACCTAAACTGCAACAATGATTATGTTCACAAGCTGTAGTTATATGGCAATGACACCACACATATTTTACTAAATCAATGAAGTGTGACTCACTTTGAGTTACAGCCAATGGAGCTACGGCTGATTTGCTGGAACGTTTGAGCTCAGAGACATTAGAGGAGATACATAACATGAAAGTTGCTTCTGCATGTGTTTCAAACAATCCGTTGCAGTTTAAATGTAATTGAGCCTCTTTATCCCTTTGTGGAGATACTTCCCCAGGGATTTGCCACGATCATAGCTAATGATGCAAAGCTCGTGCGGTAGCTTGGTGCAAAGCCTGCATTTAGGTGACAGAATGATGTAATGGGGGAGTGATTTCACATCTGTATCGCCTATTATACCATTTCTGGAGAGTCTGCATTTACTGGTGGCGTAGAAATGATGCAGAATACACCTGAGCAAGGAGGCAGAAGTGAATCATTATGTGAAGTAGTGACACGTTAAAGAACGTTCCATGTGGGGTGACTTCAAAATGCGTCATGATGGAACCCACAGGCACAGGAGCCAGTTTGATACTGGCCAACATTAAAATTGAAATGCAAAGGACTATTTATTAGGGGGGGGGGTGAATGAAGTTTAATTAAATATTGAGGGATACATGTCGTCCCCCCCCAGGTCCCTTGTCCCGATAGAGCCTTTAACAGCACTCAAGACCTACAGGAGACATTTCTGCCATATTTTCTGCATTACTGAAAACGGTTAATATGATCTATTTATCTGTTATTGTGACTGAAACAACATAAATGTTGCTTGGTTCTGCATTTGCCTCTTTCAACAAAAATGTTTCCTTTCAAAAAAGAATGGCGCAGGCAGCTTTGTGCCCCCAGTGATCCATAATAAAACAGACATGCTCCAAAAATTCCGGGGGTGTGTAAAAATTCCAGTGCCCAAGAGTAGCATGTGGAGTGAAAAAATAAGGCAAAAGGAAAAAATTACCTGCAGGTACCCTGGCTTCCACCTGCAGTTCAAAAGCAGGCAGTGAGGTGAATATGGGCAAATAACCCATAATGTGTGGTTTGTGTATGTGCGTGTGAGTGCGATCCCTGCGAGGGACCAGCGTCTTCCTGACCATGTCTCTATGTTTCCTGGGATACTCTACAGTTTCACTGCAATCCTATATAGGGATAAGGGGTCATAGACAATGGCTGTATGAAAAAAATGCTCTTTGGATCCACAAAGCAAAAAAATATGACATAATAAATATCATAAGATTCCACAATGCGGGCTAAAAAAAATGGGCACATGAGAGAAAGCTTCTTTTCCTTCTTTTTTCTTGGAGCCTGAAAGCGAGCTCACCAGCACAGGGTTTCAGGCATTAGCACACGAGGAGTCTCCCCTCACCGTGAAGGACGACTTTTAAAGGATAGTTCCGGCCAGGCTGCGTTCATGTGGCTCCTGCACGTGCAACATCCCCTTTTCAAACGTTTTCACGCACCATTAAATGAGCGGCAGTCTGAAATATGGAGGCCAAGGGTAGGGGTGGGTAATCTCGTCCAGAAAGGGCCAGTGTGTATGTGGGTTTTTGCTGCAACTCCCTAATTAGATTATTAATTAGAGGACTGAATTGCGGAAGAGTCCTCACACCTGGGTTTGAACAGCTGAGCTAAAGATTATTTGAAAAACCTGCACACACACCGGCCACCCCTGGCTTAGGGTGTTGACATAAGAATACTGTACCCATGAATGAGATATAGTGAGAGACCTTCCACAGAGAAACCAAAGAAAATTAAGAAAAATCTAAATATTACAGCATAATAAAGTATAAATACATTTCCTGTATTCAGTTTCATCCATTACAAAATATGTTCTTTTTTTCTTATTTATTTGCTCCAAACTACTTGTAGATTTCAGCCTGAGTCTGAGCAGAAAGACAGAGATGATCGATAATGGGAAGGACTGGAGCTCAATCAAAAATCGCCATCAAAATACCAATAAAAGAAAAAACACCATTTACAATACAAACAGGGATTTCAGACTCTTGGTCACTTACTGTTGTTTCTCTCCCAAATAACACCAGCAATGTTTATGTTGAACTGCTAAATACCTTTTTGATTCAAAGTGTCTCCAGAAACTGGATGACAGCGTCCACGTGTGAATACCTGTTCAGAACAGCCGGACCCGGTTTATCCCCGACAGCCGTGCCCTGAGGAGCCACGCGGCATGTTTATTTGTGCGAGGAAATTCAAAAGCGGTACTATGTGAGCGACATTCGCAAATGAGGAGATGGTAGGGGGGGAAGGGGGGTTCGGCGCTTTGCAGACAGCGAGTAAAACACAATGGAGCCTCATTTCTCTGGCGCGGCTCACCTCCCCGCACAAAGAAAGAGAAAAACCAGAGAGGTATCTGGGGGATTAGTTCACACTGGAGATTTTTAACTGCTCTCCTTCCGTACTCAAAATACTCCAAACGAAATGCACGTGACACTGGTCAGATCGCTCCTCCAAGATTTTATTTGTCACGTGCACAGTTGTACTGGTACAACTCGCCGCGAAATGAAAGTTTGGCTTGTTGCTGCCTCTATGCGAAAATTAGATTACCGTTAAATTAAATAAGTAAGCTGGGGGGAGGGGGGCGAGAGTTGATGTATAAAAATGTTATTCTAGCACTAGTACAGGATCAGACTCACACAGACACCAAAGTCACAGAAACGTAACAAGGCAAGTTAATCAGTAACTATTTGCAGTATGAAATCTCCAATTAGCAAGGCGGGTGACCACCTGTAGTGAACTATTTGATGTATTGATCAGAATCAGAATCAAGTTTATTGGCCAAGTATGTTGGCCAATAAACACACACACACATGCAGGGCTGGCTCTGGGGGGCAATACGTATGTTACTTGGGTCTGAAGAAAATGTATTTGTGCTCTGGGAAGAGGCGAAAGACAAACAGAAGCACGTTGTCCTGACAGACTCTTAACGTGGCTGCGCCGGGTGGTCGAGTCGCTTCAGTTGTTGAAAAGCAAAGTTAACGGCAGAATAGAATGCTCAACCTTTTGGAAACAAGACAGTCTAAACAATCATTCAGAATGAGTTACATATTTGTAAAAACTCTAAAATGTAGCTGCAAAGCATTGCATAAATATCACCAGTTTTCAAAATTGTCTTTTGCTTCTTAAAGCATGCAATCTAGTGTAAGTAATTTTTAGAGGATATTAAGATGAAATGCATCTGCCCCCCCCCCAACAAAATGACCGGAGTCTGCACACACAGGGAATTTGTCTCCGGTCGTCAGTCGCCCTCATGTAACAGTATATACAGTAATGTGTAAAGCTCTTAGGCAGTTAAAGGAAACATTTAAAGCTATTTTTCTAGGTAATAAGTATATATTCCTTCATAAAACAATTAGGCATTAGAACATATGTAAAATAACAGTAATTTTCTTCTGTTCTCCAGGGAGTTACTGATATCTTCTTGTAGGTTAGATTAACACAGCTTCAGCTCCAGAAAGTTACTGATATCTTGTTGTATGACTAGATTAACACAGCTTCAGCTCCAGAAAGTTACTGATATCTTGTTGTATGACTAGGTGAACTCAGCTTCAGCTCCAGAGAGTTACTGAGATCTTGTTGTATGGCTAGATAAACACAGCTTCAGCTCCAGAGAGTTACTGATATCTTGCTGGATGGCTAGATAAACACAGCTTCAGCTCCAGAGAGTTACTGATATCTTGCTG
>JABFEB020000035.1:13230845-13241342 GCA_019775895.2 Stomatorhinus ivindoensis | reverse complement strand
TGTGAGGGGCCTTATTAGCGGGAGTGGCACCAATCTGCTATTGATTTCATTAGCATGGCTGGGAAGGCAGGGAGGTGATTGCAAGGAGAGCCCCCATCGCCTCCCTACATCGCAGCCCCCCCCCAAATCTCTGGGGGGGGAAGCAACGGCACTGCAAATGTCACCAGCCCTCGGCGGGATGCGAGTTGTTGCCTTAATTAATTTCTAATCAGATGACAGCAAACTAATCACGAGGCACGTTAAACAAAGACATCACAGTTATCAAAGCAGCGGAAAGCTGTTCTCTGTAAACAATGAAGCAACAGCTTTGCTGCACAATAATCCACCAGTACTGCTCGCCTACATGTGGTTCAAGATGCTCACATTTGTATGACTTTAAAATTAAGTAATAAGGTTAAATATGTATATGATGAATACTTTTGCTGAATACTATAATTTTTTTAAGTTTTGTAAATTCCCTCATTTATTGCAACATCTATTATATAAAAACATATTTTTGAAAAGTCACAGCATTACATAAATATCTGAATGGCATGTAAGAGTAGCTCTTAAAATGTGCCCATGACACTATACTGTGTTTGCAAGGATTCAGCACGAGACTAAAAACAGACTGGAATGACTTAACCATTATCATAGTGATTGTGCCTCCATCCATCTTTCATAACCACTCAACCAGAGATCCTATCCAGGAGCTTAACCCAGGAAGGCAGAAATGAGAAAACACTCAGGAGCGGATGCCTTTTAATTACACACTATAGCCAATTTATACATACATGCAATGCCACAAATTCTCCCACACAGGTTCTCTGACCATCCCCCCCAGCTGAATACTAATGGTCTAGTCTGATCCCTGGTTACAGATCACCTGTATTGTATTGGGACCTACTTTAACCATTTGGATACATGCCTTGTTGCAAAGTCCCGCCCCAGATTCTTAACTTGTCGTCAGTGCATTATTTTCAGTTTTTGATTTTTCTGGTATATGATCAGTTACTTTAAGTCTCTTTTTCACTTCGGATTTTCCCCCATCCCGTGTTGTAACTCTGATCTAACTCTGCACCTGATCTACTGTAACTCTGCCCCAAAATATGGATGACGAACCAACCTCTGGAATTAACCCTTGCACCTGGAAGTTTCTCCATCACCAAGGAAAAGGATCCAGTGGAGTTGACTTCAAAGTGGCCATTACCTCTTGTGTCTTACCCCACCTGTCCAACCAACCTGTGCGGAGAGTCTAATGGCTTCCAGGGACCTTGTTTTCTTCTTTAATACTGAGACCTAGTGGACAATTTTAATATTAAGATAGTCACCTGTCTACCAGCTCATTGACCGTGGGATTGCATCACCGACCTTCTATCAATCGCCACTCACCCTTGAGGTTCTATCTACCCACTATGAAGTCCAAGGCCATGAAGCTTTGGAATAGGCATTTATTTAACTGTCCACCTCACCAGTTACAGCAAACTTTTTTTCGAGAAAAGGGATGTGGGACCTCAGTTGTGTATCAACTACCAGGGTTTGGATGGAGTAACAGGGAAAGATTGCTACTCTACATTTGATCTTAACCTACAAGCCACCCTAGAGAAAGTAAGAGAAGAGAGATGGTTCACCAAACTAGACAAGTAAAATGCGTACAACCTCATCAGAATCCACAAAGGAGCTGAACAGAAGATGGTATCTTACATGCATGGTGGCCATTACGAATATTTAGTCATGCCTTATGGTTTAGGAAACGCTTCATCGGATTTATCTGCCATCAAAGAAACTCTGGCAAGACTTTACTTGAAGCAGTCTACATAAGGGTGACATGTAACCCTCATAAGAATGACATGACACATGTCATGCACATTAATTACACATTACTGATGTCTATGACTGTTGTCATAATGTGTCATTCAGTTCCAAAAACCAAATGACACATTATGACAACAGTGATCAGTGTCATTAATGTGCATGACGTGTCATGTCATTATTATGACAGATACATGTCACCCTTATGTAGACTGCTTCAAGTAAAGTGTTATCAAAACGTTATATAAATATCATTGTGTATACAGATATTCTGGTATATTCATTAGGTTATCCTGATTATATTGCACATGTCTGCATAGTACTGTTAAAGATCTTTGTTTGTGGAACTAGGGAAGTACAAATTACCCTATGTCATATTATATTTAAATTTCTTGATTATTGAACATTATACTTCCATCAAACATTTTAGTAAGCAACAGAAATTGAATGACTAAATAATGCCTTCAGCTAATTATTGTGTCCAGAGGTCTGACCAAGAACATACATAACCACACACCTGCAGAACTGTGTTTGTTTACTGCTCAAGCTGTGTGTTTGTGGAGATTATGTTTTATACACGTCTTCTGGTTTCCTCCACAATCAAACCACAAGTTCATTTATGTCTCTAATTTGCCCATAGAATGTTATAGTGTGTATGTGCATGCCCTAGGATAGACATGCCCTATGCTTCCTGGGTTAAGCTCCAGGCTCAGTGCTACCTTGTATTAGGTATCCAGATTAGATGGATGGGTGGATGGATGGACGCAGAGGTTGACAAAAAAATCTGGGTTGGTCTTACTGGAAAGTGCTGACCCAAAACTAAATTTAGAGGGTCAGACAGGACATGTGCTGTAGCTACACCAAGTATAGCGGAAGAAACCTTTGTGTCTGTCGAAACAAATACAGAGAATGCCAATCAAAACATGTATTAATATCAAAAAACCCAAACCAAGGACCAAAACACAAAACCGGAGCGTGAAAGCAGGACTGAAATGTGATTAAAGTGGAGATTAAAATATAAAATCTGTGTTTTGAAAATGAAAGCAAAATGATGGTGACAACCACCGGTGAGTATCTCCAACGTCAAGCCATTCGAAATTTAAGGGGGGAGAGGGAGGGATTATCATTTTTAATCTTACACAAGCCACACGACTAAATCAGCTATGTTCCACACAATGTGTATATTTAGAGCCCTAAATACTCCCTGTAATTTACAAAGCCTCTGCCTACTCTCCCCATGCCGCGGACTCCCTGCGAGGGTCTACCTCACGCTCCAGTCCTCCAGCTTATTAGCCTCCCAGTCTCACCAGGGTTAAGGGGATTAGGGTGCTCATGTCCCGCAGGCTTAGCCACTTAGCGCGCGATGTTTATCCTGATACCAACGATACGACATCCGGATCTTATTACATGGTAATAAACACCAACCCTCAGGAAAGGAGAGCAGTGGAAGAGGACAGGGTCGGAGATGCGGGGGGGAGTTTATAGAGGCAGTGGTAGCTCACATGGGTGCTTGTCTGCTACACGTGGGGGTGCTGGGAGTCTGAGTGGTGCAGTGCATCAAAATGTGCACCTCTGAAGTGCATCAGTTATTGAAACATATCCCCTTCCTAATTAAAAAAAGCAATATGCTTGACATAAGATAAGATTTATTAGTCCCACAAGTGTGAAATTTGCCATATAGGTATGTCATCCAAAAAAGCAATAATTTTCAAGGACCTGATAGAACTTTTGAAATTGTTTACATCATTATTTTCTACATTTTCAAACAGGCTATTACATTTAAACACATTTTGGAATAAACACCATGTTTCCAAAAAAAAAAAAAAATGATAGTCGGTCCTCAAAGATATTCTGTGAGTTATTGCAATTTATTTATAATGCAGGGCTGACAGGATCCAAATGCATGGGGTATGAGATTTGTTTCTAATTCCAAATTGTGATCGAAAAACTATAGTCAAAGCGCAGGCAGTGTATCACGGGGCAGGAAAGAGAGTAAGCAGGAAGAAGAACACCAGTGAGACAAAGACCGGAAATCGATAGATCAAGGAAAACTCAAACAGAAGACCAGAATACCATGTAATGAAGGCCCAGTATTATGCAAACACTCAATAACCGACAAAGAGGGCACTGGAAGTTGATATTATGAACCTGGTGAGCTAAAAATTCATCTGAAAGGTCAACCTTTTTCAGACTATAAAGGCACGGTTCTGCACGGCCATCACTGAGTTCATCCCTACATCATCACTGAATGTCCATTTTGGCTCCACCAGCGCACAGGACAAGAACAGGCATCAAGAAGTCAAAATCACTGCCTGTGACCCCCCCCCCCCCCTTCCTCTAGGATCTTTACAGCTCCAGGGGCAAGAAACTGGCAAACAGGATCTCACCCTTCTCACTGGATCTTCCAGAATGTCTCTTCTGGGTTGAGATTCCAGTCACTAGAAACCAAAACAAAAGCGGCTCCTTCCAGCGTGCAGTGGCCGTCCTGAATAATTCATAGTTAACAAGCACCAATGCAAATGCAGCTGCATATAAATTGCAACTGGTGGTACACAGCACTGCACATTTCTCTTCTATTATCTATTTTTTTAATATTTACTATTCTATGCTGCATTCAGTTGATCGTTTCCTGTGAG
Organism: Stomatorhinus ivindoensis; assembly: GCA_019775895.2. NCBI lineage: Eukaryota > Metazoa > Chordata > Actinopteri > Osteoglossiformes > Mormyridae > Stomatorhinus > Stomatorhinus ivindoensis. The sequence continues at coordinate 13,236,915 of JABFEB020000035.1, read as the reverse complement.
ATTTTTCATATTTCGCGGTTTTCTTATCTGTACTCTGTTGTTTGTCACTGCCAGCACCATGAACAAAATAAATTCCACATGTGTGAAGGTACATGACCAGTGATACACTGAAGGGAAACTAGATGCCAGCATGATAGTAGCATGCCCTCACAGGGGGGCCCTGACCAGCTAGGCAATTGCAAAGGCCTGGAGCCAAGAAGTCAAGGTGATAAACGTTTAGTAATGACTCAAGGATGATATGGACAGGCATCTAACTGCTCTTCAGGATCATAAGCCATAAGACCTAGCACTGCATTTAAGACCTAGCACTACATTAAACAGCTAGCACTGCATTTCCAACCCATTGAAAGCGTCCTCTCTCAAGACTTTACAATTAACCAGAATATGAAGGTCTTCATCAGCCAGCACCATGGATGAGCATGTCTACAATGTAAGTTTAAGTTCCCCTGTAAGCTTCCTGGACTTTGGTGAAGGCTGCATAATGTTCCATCTTGGCAGTGAAAGGTAGATGCTGCGTTGCTACTCTGGAATATGCTGCCAGGAAGGTCAGAAGAACTTGTCCTGAAGCAGGATCTTAGCTATAGTGGTAAAGGGGGTTATACAAGTATAAGAAGTGATCCACGTAGAAATGCCAGTCCATGACGTGCTTTTGTAGGGCGATTGTTGAACAGCGCGGGCTACATGTGGTGCCAACAGGAAGCATATTTGACTGACCTGAGCATCCAGGAGCAGACAGGCATACAGTTTATGCCACTAGCAAAAGCTGTTGAGTTCTACCTGCAGAGTCCCAACAAACCCCAATGAAGAGCAGCACCCAAGATAGATCCAGCCAAGCTGTCATCCACCATGGGACTTAAATGAAAAGATAAAAATAATTTAACTATGATGTCCTCTTGATCTGCCCTGGAATGGCTCTCCATTTTCTATGTAATGTACAGGATTGTGTCAGCTTTGTCACACAGCTCAGCTAGAGATGATGTGAGGTGTGTGAATAACAGGTAATTTGAACCGATCTGCAGCAGGGGGTGGACGTTGTCAACGGCACGAAGGGGAATTCCATGTTGGTGGCTATATTCCTTCTGAAGTGTTGCTACAGGATGTATATGATTCACAAGCTCTAACTGCTCAGTAGTGAAGGGAATCTCCTCTTAGCGTGTGATGCAGGGGACAGAGGGAATGAAAGCTTCAACCCTATAATGACCTGAATGGCGTTCTTGACATTGTTTCTGGGTGGCCAGCTAATCGCAGCTGTTGTAAAGCCCCATCACGCAGGTTGTTCCTTTCAGACTTGTCATCTTGGATGGCAAATTTCAGCAGAATATACTGGTCATGATTCAGAAGCACCTTGGAAATCTTGAGAAAAACATTCCCTGGTCTGTCCAGATACTGGGTCACCATAGATAAGGTAACTACTGTCCTAACTTTCTCGCTTTCCTTTAAGTGTTAAGGTGGTAGAGAGCAATCAGTGTTTATGTTTGCAGGAATGGCAAGCAGCTTCAATCTGCACTGTGCCTCTTGTTGTTTTCCACCATGTCACCAGTATCTCTGACTGGACTTAATCCAAGAGATCTTCTGCTCACATGTGAATTGTGCAAAATTGACAGACTGGTTGAGATGAATGATTGCTATTATAATAGTACGTGCAATAAATCTTTGCCTGGGGCTGCATTTGTGGTTTTAATACTGGGGGATTGATCATTTCCCAGTATAACCATAGCCATTTTTGGTAACTGGGTAGGAAGGGTGAACTCCAGACTGGTGTGTACAATAGGCCCATCCACCACTTCTGCTGTCATTCATGAGCACAACTTGTGCATAGCGTTTCATTAAGGACTGCATGGTGTCAGTGTATGAGTCCTGGAAGCTTGAACCTACAATCAACACCTCCTCAAACTTCAGATGGTCCATTAATATTCGGTACTTGAACCACTCACTCAGCAGTGTATTTTGCAGGCAAAGCTTTAACCTGTTCGGAATCGTGAATTGTGAAGTAGAGAGTGGAGAGTTTAAGGGCTTTGTAGCTTCTTGGTGGGGATGGTGGAGAAGGAATAATGGAGTACTGATGGTTGGGACCAGAGGATGGATAATACTGGTTACAAGTACGGGAGTATTTTAGCTGTTATGCTTACATTGAGCTGGAGCATTTAGGAACATACCATGCAGGAACATACCACATCAGGAACATACCATTCTGTTGCCATTGTGCCTATGCTGACTGCAAATGTAAATACTATCTCCTCAGCTCCTCTGATATTTAATGGATCACATCAACATCTGATGGGGAGGGAGCTGTGGATCCCGGTGGAGGTGGAGTGTGGTGGAGCAACTAGGGAACCTGGTGTAGGAATGGGGGCATCTGTGTTGAACAGAGATGGACAGCTTGCTTGGGGTATGAATAAGATTTGTTGTTGGGATGAGGACTGAGCTGGGAAGGGGCTGTACTTTCTGCACTTCCATTACTGGGAATGCGGACAGAGGAAGTGATTTGGAATATGTGGGAATCCTCGCGTCTCACCAGGTAATGTCATCTCACGATCAGCAGCCGTCCTTCGGCGATCTGCGAGCGGCACCGATCAGTCAGTCTGCTGTGTTGGCAGATGTATGGGGCGATGTAGGCAGATTGTAGGCTCTGGGTCAGCTTTGGATTTGGCATCTTGGATCCACAGTAATTAATGAATCTGGCTCGAAGAACCAAAGATTATAATGGAGGACTTGGTGGTAGGTGTGAACATCATAAGTCATCCAATAAGAATTAAGATAGATTGCAGACTACCAGTTGATGTCACAAATTGAATTTGTGTTGTATCCACTGAGCACCTGTGTTCAGGAAACTGTATAGGTTTGGGTGTGGTTTTGGTCAGCGGATGCATACCCCAACAAAGTTTTTACTCGTTATTTCTGAAATACATTTGTCATCAGTTTAATCACACTACATTTTCATTAAAAAATAACTCAGAAACAAGTTTGTGTAATTAACATTTGTGGCATGACCAACTGAAATAATACCCCTTTTAACAAGAAGAGGGGATTTATAAAGTGCCTTTCAGACAGTCTCAGAGTCACAAGGCACTGTACGTAATAGCATGCATGTTTTTCTACACACTTCACACTCAATCTCACACACATTTTTCCAAGAATATAAAGATATATTTTTGGCAATAAGAATTAATGGGCATTACCTTTGGCTTTAGTAGTTGCACTGGAAAATTAAGCGGAACCCCATCAGAATCTGTCAACATTAACTGAATTTTTCCTATTTCAAAGAGATAGTTCTTTGAACCATAATTGTGCGTAACAACTCAGTGTCAAACTACTTCTTCCATATTGTGACTTTCTGTGGAAGGTCATCTTTTTTCATCCCGATAACACTAACTGGCAACTTCCCAAACAACTCCACACTTGGTAGACTATTCACTACAATAGGCAATCTATCACCAGTGGATCCTATGGGGTTCTCAGGTTGGAACCAATGGCCCTGTTTTTCCATTGGCTATGGGAGATGTCAATCATAGAATACTGTTTTTCCTAAATTTACGTATATGATGCAACAATAATTTTAGTAGTTCCCACAATTGCAGAAATACATCAGTCATAGCCAAATTATTGTGTAATTTTAGAAATGATGGTATTTTTTTTATTTTGTGCACTTAATTGTGAGAAGTCTTTGATTTCTCCTTTCCTTTCCTTCCCGCCTCCTCTGTGCCTGTCCCCTGAAAATAACCAGAGCTGCCACTGGCAACAGTTACAACATACAGTAAATGGCTTCAGAAACTATGTAACTGATGACTATTTAGAATATTTCTACATGTAGTGTTGGCAGCTCAGTAGTTCACTGGAGTCCGATGCAGCTTACAGTTACTGAAGCATCATATTGCTCTAGGCTTCAGGGAGGCAGAGCCGCGTGGATGGATGGACCGCTTGGTGAACGCACGGCTGTGACACGGCTGTTTTAGATCCAGGACATTATTTGGAGATTTAATGAGCTTATGTTATGAATACAGAGGAAGCGGAACAACAGAAAGGTATTAATAAGGTTGTTGCTTGTTTGAGGAATGCGAGTACAGCATAAATACAAAAGCATCTTGCGGAGTAGATGTTCAGCTTCAACACCAGGAATCTACTCAAGAGATAAAGTAAAAAGACGTCAGAAGAACCACAAAAGGATGGAACAAACCGACACAACAAATGCCAAACACTCTTCAGTGCCACTCTGCCTTTTCCCTTTGTTTTATTCTCCTAACTGCTAATTTTTTATTTCGGAGCACAGTGATGCTAGAGATGCTACAAAGGAGTCTCACGTGTGCATCGCAAAATCTCACTGCTTCTTCTTTTGCCCAGCTATGTTTTTATTTATCCTGTTACATTTTCTATCAATGTGTTTTCCTTTGTAATCAATTTGTAATTTATTTTAGGATATTTCTTAGTTACTTTTGGTAGTGGCATGTGCTACATAATTAGGAGTTTCAGCCTCCTTCTCTTCCTTACAGCCTCATGAGCAAACCTTGGGGTAAGAGACACAAGACTCTTATCTGTGTGAAAGGTTAACAATCTCACGTTAATACAGTTCCTGCCTCCTTCTCTATATTATTCCTCAAAGAGGTCCTATTATGCTCATTTTCACAGTTTATAATTTTATTTTTCGGGTCTACTAGAATAGATCTACATGCTTCCCTGTTCCCGAAACTTTTTATGTCACACTGTACATCTCCGTTCACCCTCTGTCTGAAGTGGTCTGTTAGAGCTTTAAGCCTCACCCTCAATGAGCCCAGTGTGCTCTGATTGGTCAGCTTGCCCTATGCATTCAAGCCCTAAATTAAAGTCTGCAGACAGATCCTTGCAGGTAGGCAACCAATAAGGATTGTGTTACGAGGTGACCTCACCATGTCACAGACGTAAGGGTTGGAATTCCAATAAAGTGTTTCAGGCAAATCAGAGAAGAATGGTGTTCAGATCTGTAATCTCTGTTGAGAGTTACTCCTTTGGGTGTGTACTTTGGGCCTTAAGACTGCAGATTGTTTACAGTACATGCACATAAAACTATATAACACACTAAAGGAAAGGGAAACACTGGAACAGTATAACAGAGCCTTTTTAAGTCCTTTCTGCTCAACATCTTCTGCTGAGGATGAGCTGATGATGATGATTTTCATGTGCAAGCTACAAAGTCCCATGCGTGCCATCTAGCTTGGTCAGTGAACTCCTGCCATCTTCTGTATCATTGCTACCATTGCTAAGGGTGTTACTCCATTTTCCCCCTTTGATTTATGAGTTTATGAGAATCTGACATTTTCATTATGAAACATCTGACACAATCTAACATTTTCATTATGCCTTCAGATCTAAGGGCATTAATGTTACACATCAGACTTGTCAAGAACAAGTCTTAACACCAACTCATTACAGGGACTGTAGGACTGATTCCCCTTTGTATTCTTTAAAAGTCCATTTCCTGTAACTTCTTATCCCATTCAGGGTTGTGAGGGGTCCAGAACTTATGAGTACAAGGCAATGCACACTCACACACCATTCACACCTACAGGTAATGTGGTAACTCCAGTTAACCTGTAGGGGGACTGTGGGGAAGAAACCCCATGACAACACATAAAGAAACCCCACAGTGACACAGGGAGAACCCCACAGTGACACAGGGAGCACCCCCACAATGACAGAGGGAGAACCCCACAATGACATGGGGAGAACCCCACAATGACACAGGGAGAACCCCACAATGACACGGGGAGAACCCCCAAAATGACACAGGGAAAACCCCCACAATGACACAGGGAGAACCCCCACAATGACACAGGGAAAACCCCCACAATGACACGGGGAGAACACCCACAATGGCACAGGGAGAACCCCCACAATGACACAGGGAGAACCCCACAATGGCTCAGGGAGAACCCCACAATGACACCAGGAGAACCCCCACAATGGCTCAGGGAGAACCCCACAATGGCACAGGGAATACCCCCACAATGGCTCAGGGAGAACCCCACAAGGACACAGGGAGAACCCCACAAGGACACAGGGAGAACCTCCACAATGGCACAGGGAGAACCCCCACAAT
>JABFEB020000035.1:13154370-13165304 GCA_019775895.2 Stomatorhinus ivindoensis | reverse complement strand
GCCACCAGACCGATGTGAAGCATTACGCGCTCCAAGGCCGTGACGTTAAACAGGAACACGATGTCGTACCACGGTGTACGGCCACCAGACCGATGTGAAGCATTACGCGCTCCAAGGCCGTGACGTTAAACAGGAACGATGCCACCAGCCCTCAGCACTGCCACCGCGGCCAAGCCCTGAAGAAGAGACGCAAGGGCCAGGGTTCCACAGGAACAAACGGAGGCTTGTCTGGGCCCCTCACAGCTGGTCTGACCCCCACACCATCCAGCACCAGGACACAGGGCCTGATAAGTCATATCCAAGTTCGTGAGTGGGGGGGAAGGGGGAGATCGAGCATAGACAAAGCAAAGAGAGGGGGCGTTGATTAACACCAATGTGCATTTTCACAGACACATCCTCTTGAGAACCTACAGTTCTGCTGAAGCCCAACACTTCAAGGATTCTCAGCATAATTTGAAAGGCCATGCTGGTTTTAGCTTGGACAGATAGCAGATAGGAGATAAAAAGACACTGAGCTGTGCCTCACCAAGCAATTATTTGTTCCTTTTCAACATCAACAATGAGGGAATCAGATACACCAAGTGTCATAGAGAAAAGTGGAACATCTGAAGATCATTTCAAGCCATCAGTTAGTATATGAGTAACAGTCACCAATGCAAGTCAATTTCAAATTGAGCCGCCCTGGTATTTACCAGGCTAAAAGCTTGCATAATATTTACATTTCTTTGATTTATCTAAGAAATTTATCCAAAGGGACTCACAGAAGGGAATTGATTACAATCTACATGTGCTCCCTGGGATTTGAACCTACGACCTTTACATTGTTAGTAGAACACTTTACTTGTTAAGTTACATTTTGCAATCAGAACAATCACTCAATCAAACAAACAATCAAATACCAAACAATTAAACATTTAGCCAGTGCAGAGCAAATGATGTGCAAATATTCTAACAACTTAAAAATTCTCATGCAACACAAATGTACAAATATTGATGAATGGAAATTTTAATTTTGCAAACAAGGAGTGAGCTGAACATAGTGCCAAGCAGATTATCATGTTTATTGATTTGTAGACTTCATATATAATAGACATTTTATCCATTCATCAATCTTGCTTAACTGCCCTTCTATGCATACATGTCATAGACTTAATTTTTAATTAAAGTTCAGGGATGGTTGTTTTTTTTCCGGGCAGTCGAAATCATAAAAAAATTACTGATACTATAATTAACTATTTACAATTCTTTTATACATTGCTGACTATTATAGTAGCTGGTAGAGTCACCTTCCAAAGTGTAAGCATCTTTGAGAAATAGCTGTCAAATGCATTGAATTGATTCACAGTAGTGGCGAATTGCTTACTCATTCTGCCATAGGCCGTTTTATTCATTACATACTGTAACGGAGTTCCTCGAGCATTTACAATTCATCAAATGGAAAGTCCAGGTCCATTATCTTATTGAATGGGAGCAGATGCATGGAGACTGAAAGGTTATATTGCCCGGCCTGGTCTCAGTCAAAGACTTCATTTCCCATGATGACTGATGGCTCCCACAGCAGCCATAGCAAAACGTACATGAAGCCAAAGCTGTTTTATACAGTCTCATTAACAAACAAAATCATTGAGAATGTATTGGATTACAGTGACTCACATAGCCTGCTAATTCACACTCGTGCACCAGTATAAAATTCACGTCTACCTCTTCTATCAGGCATAAAAATATCTAAGATTCATTTGACAGTGTCTTAGTGGTGAATTATACCACTACAACTGCACACCCACTTTAACTTCACAGATTATATACAAATTGTCATTTTCATTTTTAAATAATTTTACTGCCAATGCAATTGATTAACTAACATAAATTTTTTTCAAAGGCCACAATTATAATACATACTGCTGGGGCATGCACCCCCCCCCCTATTCAGATCAGCACACAATATCCCCCAAATATATATTATAATTACGGCCTTGGTACCCCCCCCCCAGTGTTGACTCCATGGCGGCGGCCTTGAATTTTCCTACCCAGAATATATTTGGTATGGGAGGAAAGTCATCACTCCACCAAACTATCTTTAAATTGTCAGTATTTACCAGATATTTTTCATTCAAATGTGCACAGCTTTTGCCGAAAAATTGCACAAGCTAAACTCAAAATGGAACAAGCACTTACTAAGCCAAAGTATGGAACAAATGTGCAAAGGATTCTGTCCGTTATCCCCCTGTTCATTCTTTGTGTGATCCATGCAGTAAATGAGTGCTGGCCAAAAACAGAGGGTCCAGCCTTAAACACTTAAATTATCATTGTTATTATTATTACTACTATTTGCCAGGCATATTAAAGTGTCATTCAAGCTAGTTCCTGTGTGGCTAATGTGGTTGGATATGATGTCCTGGTTTTATGTTTTCACATTGAAAAACATAAATGTTAGACGGTCTCTGTACCGTCAGTCTGCTAACGATGCAATTACTGCCAGAAAAGCAATAACGTGGCTTCATTTTATTTGCTTTCAATGCACATTTCAACATTTAAAAAGAATACACGGTCTAAACGTGACTGCTGAGGAGTGAAACCCTTGGTTCCAGATGGTCTCCTTACATATCTGACGTACTCATCTTTCTAAAGATACGGGCTTATCAAATTTTTGGTGGAATTCCCGTTTAATCTCACACCCTCTGTGGCAGTCTGTGGAGGAAGACATTTCTGAGCTGCTATATTTAAACCTGCCATTGTAACCAAATGCTGTGCCCCAGATAAATATAAGAGTCATGGGTGTTTAAGAATTCCATCAGTAAAGGGGACATTTTCCCCTTTATTTCCCCAGTGAATGAATCTCAGCGCGTGAAGATAAGAACATCTACAGGACGTTCGTCCCTAAAAAGATAGAACTTTGTAAACGCTATTTTTACTCTCAATCTGCGTCATGGCAGGGAACCATCTCTGCACAGGGACGGATTATGGGATGTGCCGCCACCACCACCACAACCACCACAATTCAAGGGCCCTTGGCAGCCAAACACCCTCCTTCCATGTTTCCATCAGAGGCCCTATAGGGTCAGGGGCCCTTGTAGGCAGAGGATCGAAGAATGTAGGCCCTCTAAAATAGACAAACGAAAATACATTGTTGATAAGCGTTGCAAATTGTTTTGGGCTAGGGGCCACAAGGGCCCCCTGCACCCCAAGGGCCCCTGGGCAGCGGCCCTTCTGGCCGGTCCGTAATCCGTCCCTGTCTCTGCAGTAACTGCTAGTGGTGTAAAATAAAGAAATACTAACATAAATAAATAAAAATTGCCAGCGATGACAGGCTTAAGGAACAAAAACACTGTCCCCCAATCCAATGTCCAGTAATTAAATTATACTGAGTCCGGCGGAGAAGCGTTGCGGTCGGACGCTAGGCTATAACACATGACTCACGCCCCCCAATAAAGTTCAGATTAATGGTTTTGCGGACACACAGTAAGAATGCTCGTATTTGCTCCCGCTCCTTTCACATACAGGTGCGGTTTTTTTCACCGCTATTAACTTCAGCCAGTGTTGCTGCACGTTTCTACGATCTTCATGCCTTTCCCACCAGGGCAGGCGGTGTCCTGCCCACCGTCACCCCAAGCAACAAAAGCTGATAACTGCGTACAGCTTGATTCTGCCCCACCTGAACAGCCTCCCCTGGCATTGTTCAGGTGCGACAAGCCTCAACGAAAACTGAAGAGTCCTGTAGGAGCAGCCGAAGAGCGGAGCTGCCTCTCTCGTGCCTGCTAGTTAATCTGAAAGAGGCTTTTTTTCCAAGAAACCCCATTGCATGGTCCACATGAGATCTTATACTCTGAAAGCATCTCTTCACTATGCATACCAATCAATCCTACTGGGCAGTTACAACTGTACAAGCATGAAAGGACAGGGGACAAAGGCCCCAGTGTATTATACAGAAGACATAATTCCAAATTGGCATGTAGATATCCAGAGGAACTAGAATTTAAACGCTCACTGATTATGCAGGGGTCAGCATTTACAGTAAAAATGTAAAATCCTCTTATTCGTTAAAATAATACATGTATAGACTACTTGGGCAAGTCCTTAAAATATCGCATGAATGCATTTTAAAGTTTGTAAGGTGGCTGGAGTTATTCTCGGCAAGAAATTCACACATATGGACACACTGAAAACACTGTCATCAGATCTGAAAGACTCGTATGAAACCGTGAACACTCAGCTGGTCTGCGGCAAGTACGTGTCTGCGTGATTAGACAGGACAAGCATAACGTAGACGTATTTTTTAAGGATTTAATTGCCGGTTACCGCATGAGTAATTCCCTTGAAGATTGTGTCTTAAAGGAAGAATCATAACAATCAAGAACAAACAGCATCTCCAGATAACCAGCTCTATCGATTCTCAATCTTAAAACAATCTTAAAACATTTGAATAGCATTACATATCCTGCAGCGGTTTAAAACACCGATCAGATACTTAAAATGATCGCGCTACAATTTTAATCCAGTAGCCAGTAAAGTGCAAATGGAAATGCTAAGTGACACTAACCCCACGGTTCGACTGGGGACGGACCAGCTAGCTAACAAGAATAACACGGCGTGTAGAAATTATTGGTGCCGTGCATTTAAAACTTTGATCAGATCAGTCTCTCCTTGGGAAAGGCAAACCGCGGCGCATTTTCCGATCAGCTTCTTTGCCACCCGCGGGATTATCTTCCATACGGTCTCTATTGTTGTCGCCCGTCCCATCACCCGGTTAATGCAACCATCAAAAACCAAATCAACAAATAAACCCGCAGCGTGATCTACATCGCGTAGATCCGCGATCCCACAACGAAGCGGTCATGCATTGTGAGGAAAGAGAAAAAACAAAGTTTGAACTGACCTCCAAGCGAAGTGAAGCGCAGGCTTTGAGGAACCCCCTTATGTTGCTCAGGCACTCGCTATCGGTCTTGGGATCATGGTAAACCTGTGCCAGGAGAAGAATGACGTCAGCGATCCCAAGGCGGACTTACACTCCGCTGCTCGCCGTGCCGAGCCGAGCCGAGCCGTGCCGAGCGGTGCAGAGCAATCTCCGCTATCACCGGGCGTGCATCGTGGCTACGCGCTTCAAGCAGGTACCACCGAGCCTCCTGATACCTTTTCTTTTTCTCCTCGTCGGGAAGTCGACGCCGGAGAAAAGGAAATGACGTTTCCCCGTTATGAGCCAAGTAGGGAGATCTTTTTGCAAATTTTTCTCCTTTTTGCGTCTAACAATAAGGAAATTTGAGGTTTGATATCAATGAAAGACATTTGTAAATGCAAGTGGAGGATGCATTTAGGTTCTGTTTTATATGCATGTTAATGTGTTTTGCCTTTATATCACGGCAGTTTCAGAATCGCCAGAGGGGAGGGGGACGTTTGAATTGGCATCGCAGTAACTTTTAAATAAGTTGTTTTTGCATTATAATTGAATTCTGTATACTAATCCAGCTTGTATTGCTAAATAACAATAGTTGGTTAAATAATGTAAGGTGCGTTGCTTGGGTGACACGAACCAGCGTAAATCCTTTCTAAGTCATTTAGTGTTTTTCAGCAGAAGGATTTACCATTTTTAAAAAATAGAAACGCACCTTCTTGCATCATTGCAACTTTGTAACATGTACCCTTTATAGGTCTATCAGCAATGTGACCATAGCAATCCTGCCGCATGTAACGTAACCCCAGTATCAGTTTTTAGGTATCATATAAATATCCATTCATTCATCCGTTTTCCAAATTGTGTATCCAGGTCACGTTCATTTGTCAGAGTATTGTACGATCGTGGGCTTCAATTACTTTCAAATATGATGCCAAAATAAATCCAAATAAATATGTACAAGTATGTGTATAACATAAATGTGTGTGTTAACATTCAATTTACTTACATATTTTAGCATGTGCAGTTAAAGCATATAGATTCTGGCAGGCAATGTGCGATGAAAAAAAATGGTGTTATTGAGATACACAGGAGGTGTGCGGTTTGTGGTGGTTCAGGGGTTCCTGTAATTGTTCCTTTGATTAAGTATTTCTTTCTAGTAGCCTATGTACAAAGAACAGTCAATCCCTATAAAACGCCGTGTACACGGGACAGAGAGGATCCATCCTCATTGTTTGGATTTTTCTGTTGTAAAAAGATTTTGCATACAAAAAAAATAAATCCGATTCACCGACAAAGTAATATCACTGTCGTGCCAATATTTTGCAGAATTTATGTTGTTAACAATAATAATATAAAGAAGAAGACTATTCTAATACTTTATGTTTTATACTAGCATGTGTGAATACATGCAGCCTAATTACAGATTAAGTTTACAAACTTAACATTTGCATGTCGTAAGGTGTTTTACTTACACTCCGAAAGCGCGATACCCTCTGTTTTATACCAAGGCAGGGCGTGTAACCTCAGTGAAACGGTTCCTTTAAATGCACAGGGACAGTCTGGTCTGCGTGTTTTTCGCAGTCAATGGCGGCCCGCTCATGTGGGTTTCTTAATGTGTGCCAAAAAAAATCAATAGTCCTGTTGATGTGACACAGATAATATGCATTGCTGTATTATGCTGTTGGTCTTAGATTGCAATTACTGATATCCTATAATCGTAAACAAATCTAATCCGTCTGTTTTTCTGATTTAGCTTTGTTTTTAATTAAGCACTAAAACAATAAATTCATACACTGAACAAATGATCCAGAAATGATTATATGAAAACACAGGATTAGGTCTAACCTCGCTCAGGGTCTGTACATTTTTTCTATGATACAGTAACGTGAATATAATATAAATATAATTAATCTATTTAGAAATGGATTATACGATCATGTTTAAAAGGAACATTTTCTCTGAAGATGCGTTTCTAAAATGTTTCTATGATATTGCTTTATGCATATTATGGACTAAAACAGGAAGCAGCGGGAAGATACAGGCAAAAGGGATATCCTTACTTTTTCGATGAAGCCAGGACGCAACCGTTGAAGAAGCCTGCACAGCACTACCCCATCTTTGAGGGACGTTTGCAAAAATCCTTCAGGATCGGAGATGGTCTTTTTCGGTGATTCCAGGACCCCCAGTGAAATAAGCCACGTCACCGTCTGTTCTGCAGAATTCATTGTCACATTTGCGATGTGCACCCGACAATGGGTTAAATGGTGTCAATTTGGATATGGGGAAAAGGTGGGTGGCTTGTTTGAATTAAAAAAAATCCCCAAATCCGAACTACATCAGGCTCGGAATGCGTGCAATCCCCTTCCTTCACACAAAGGCAAACTGCAATTAACATTTATATATATGCAGGAGTAGGATCAGCATCTTTGCCGCTGATTTTTTGCCAGGAAATTGTCAAATGCTGCCCCGATACACACTCAACCTGCATTATCCAGAGAGATCTCCCAGCAGATGACGACAGATGCGTGGAGAAGCTACGCTGCCACTTACGGTTGTGCTTCAGGGTGCAGATTTGCATTTCAGCGGAACATAATATTGTATTATCTCGACGTTTAGATTCACAGTGAAATACACGTCAGGTTAACACCAAATACATTTATTAAATGACTGCCTATTAAACTTATATGAAATGTGTCATCTTTAATATTTTGTGTATGATAGATAGTACTGTGATTTAACGTAGAAAAACACTTAAATATACTGTCTATGTCTCTTATTTGTGACGTATACGGTCTCCGCTCGTCTCTTAATTTTTAAGCTGTTGATTGAATTCTAATTTGGGCTACAGGATGGCTCAGGAGGTAGTGAATACCCCCCCCCCCCGGCTGTGTGTGTGTGTGAGTTTGCGTGTTCCCCATGTGTGTCTGCAGGATTCCTCTGGATGTTCAGCTCCCCCCCACCCCCACGTTTGTGTCCCTAAATTGCCCTTAATATTTGAGTGCATCATCTTTTGGGTGGTCCACGCCTTGTACCCTGTGCCTCCTGAGATGGACTTCACCCTCATTGGACCCTGTATAGATAAGCAATTTGGAGTTTTGTCCCTTTAACAAAACAACAGTGCTATACCATACTACTGTTTATTGTAATCATAACAAAGTACATGATAAATCATTATTTACGCTGAAGCTGAATTATCTTTCATACTATCATTTAAGGTGCACAATTTAGAATTTTCGTATTTGCACAAATGTAATATATATTTTTTTCACTGTGAGAAGGTGGACATTATAAAATTTTGACCTCATGAATAAATAGGTCGGCTAATCCACTAAACATCCTGTACACGTTACACTGTAGGATTCAAACCTGGCTTGTGCACCACTGCACTGTAGTGAGTCCAAGAATTGCAAAAGATATTCAAGATAATAAGTTAACAAATATATACAAATATTCCTCCAGTTAAACGAGTTACCACAATTAAAAATAAGCATCTACATGTTCCCTAGAGAGCGGCTTTCTGTGATTTGTGATGGACTGGGATCCAGGAGTTACCCCTGCTATTATCCCGATGCTGCCCCACCAAGACTGAAATCTCATAAATAAATTTGAAATGAGGTCCACAAAAATAAAAAGTCCCCATTTGTCTCCTTGGCGTGATCCAAAAATATATGAATGAAAAACATTACATTGGAAGGATAAATTGTACGGAATTAAGGAGATGTAAAAACAACAGCAAGCAGAGACATGGAGAAGATCACTTATGCCAGACTGGGCAGGCCGTTGTCAGGCCTGCCATTGTTTGTTTACCTCAAAGTAAACTCAGCTTGAGGCCTCCTTTCCAGACAGGCAGCTGGCAAGTAAATGGTAATCAGCCTGATTTCAAACCAGACCTCAGCCTGATGCTCTGCGAATCTGCTGGATCACATGGCGCAATCCAGAAAGTCCATCATGTGACCAGGCTCCATCTGGCATCTTCTGCACAGACCGCCCCCACCCGCCCTCCCCCCTTCCATGACGCTCTATTCCACAAAGTCTTCAGGCCAGGCAGATCCATCTGCTTCTTTCTGTCAAGGAATGAACCTGCTTTATATTTTGTAGTGACACGATTCTTCTTCCCAGTCCAGAAAATGAGCGTTTTTTTAATTTGATTCCTTGTATTTCGTTGTGACTCCCCACTCGGTCTATTTGCTATATAACCTGATTTGTTTGGCAAAAAAGACCCTCCTGAGTGTGACTGCATACTCTAACTGCCCAGATCCAAACAGGCTCAGCTTATTCCTCCATTTGTGCATTCCAGGGGTAAAGGCCCTTTAAGAGTTCAAAATAATATATAAATACAAGGACTGAAGGAGTCATAGTATATGTTTAGTGTAATTTCCTCCTGAGACGCAAGTGTCCTTCAATTTTAGGTTATTTGTCATTGGAGGAAATAAGACATCTTACAATTTAGATTTTTTTTTTCAAATTTATTTTTAATTTCACAGCATGTCCTCTTTAGTGCACAACAGGAATAAATAGGTTCCTTAACATTAGTGAAAAGATAGATGCAAAAATAAAATGTCCACTACAATGGACATAAATGAATGGGTGCGGTCTCAGGAGGATTTAACATTTTAGACACACCCCTGCTGCGCAATGCGCTGCACAATGATTGGTCGCCCCTTCAAACCAAACCTGCCATTATTCACACTCACACACTCATGTGCTCCCCCTTGTGTCTCGGTTCCAGATCCTCTTCCTCTTTCTCTCCGCTTAGGGCTGCCCTGCCTGTTATGCTGTCTGTTAGATTTTTTTAGACCAAGTTGCCTTCTGACTGGATACTAGTTTACCTCTAAAACTGACTAATCCTCTTATCACACTTCCAAATGCGGGCTGTTTTCACGGTATTGTGCTTATATGTTTGGCAAAAGCAAGCGGGGGGACACAATTTCGCTGTACCTTGTAGCATGGCTGGTGAGTTGTTTCTGCTTCTAAAAAGCGGTTAGATTATTGTGGCAATACCAGTGACTGTAATGCCTAAATCCAACAGCAGAGGGCAGCAAAACAATCGGTAAAATGTTTCCGTTTACTTCAAAATATACATGCAGTGACTTCATAGTAGATCCCTTACATGTATATATGACTCTAAACACCTTTAAGCATCGTTATTTTAAGAATAGCTTTAATTTGCTTTCAATGCTCAATGCTTTGCATTGTGACCTCTTCCACATATATGAATAACATACTCAAAATGTCTACTTGGAACATGCAACCCCCTCTAAGCCATTTGCGATCTCTTTTTGGCCTGACCTAAAGATGAGACAAGAATGCATTTCTTTCAATATTCAAATCCAGCATGCTGATGTACAAAGCCTAAAGGGCTTAAAATATGTAGCTGTCCAAATATTTGCCACTTTGCAAAATCACATGCTGCTGAACGGTGTCAACCAGCGGAGTATGAGGAGTCTCATTCACAGAGAACTCAACTGGTTGGTTGAAACAAAGTCTTGGTCTGGATTTGTACTTTCTGGACCTGAACTCTCCACATCTGAGAAGACTCAGAGAAGCTTGATAGCTGGGTGGATGATGAGTATGTGGCCATTTCAGTACACTGCCTTGTTTGTTGGTCTGTCTTGTACTTGTGCCTCAGTCAGTACAGTCATCATTATTGGAGAGGAAGGCAATTCGATTGTCACTCCCCAATCAATCAGCCCCATTGTCACTATTTCATCGTAAAATTGCTGTGTGTTAATTAAATGTCAGTAAGTTTTACGGGTCTCCTCTCTGCTAGCCTGCTGCTGCTCACCAACTGAGAACTGCACTTTTGAAAAGATGATGAGCAAAACATCTACTGTAGATGCAGTCAGCTTCTATGGATCAGCCGGGATGTGGGTGGGGTGGGACAGCAGCTCTGGCATAATGGTGTCACAACTAGCAATGAAGCGCAGGATGAATTAATAAAGGTAGCTGATTACGAGAAAGACCTCGGTGTATATGTTGATGCTTCCATGTCCTACTCTCGCCAGTGTGGGGAAGCAATAAAAAAGGCGAACAGGATGTTAGGTTA
>JABFEB020000035.1:13139959-13154263 GCA_019775895.2 Stomatorhinus ivindoensis | reverse complement strand
AGCTATTAAGTTCTCCCCAAACGAGCTTGATGGGCCGAATGGCCTCCTCTCGTTTGTAAATTTCTTATGTTCTTACCCCTGGAGTCTCGAGGATCAGCGGCTACAGCAGTCTGGGCTGAGTGCTTGGATGCCCCAGGCAAGGCTGTGAGCACCTGGAGGTCAATGACCATCAGGATACAGGGACAGAACTCTACCTACTGAAGTTTAAGGCAATAAGTTAGTCCAAGCAATGCTAGAACTTCAATGACAAAGACCCAACCAGCACAGGGCTGGCAGATATGACTATCAGGAGGCTGCTGGGGCAGAGCTAAGCTAGAAAGCGATCTGCATGGACCAGAACTCTAGCGCAGGGCTGTTCAAATCACAGTTCTCAAGGACTGAGCACTGCTGGTTTCCCAGCCTTCATTTGCCTGTGAGCTGGGTATGAAGCCTCTGTGGCCAATCAGAAACATCATTGTTTAACCAACTACCTGGGAGAATTGAAAACAAGGCATGGATTTGGAATTTGAGGTCCAGATTTGAAGATCCCTGTTCTAGTGTGAGTCACAGAAGTGTTTAGTCCCTACTGCTGGGGTGTACAGATATCTCTGACAAACTTTAGTTTTGAAGACAGGCATAAAACTAATTTTATTTCTCTGTAGGGAGGGGATAAATCTCACCACATAACGCCACAATCAAACAATGCAAATCATACTTTGAGCTACTTAGGAAAGTGCCACCTAATAATAATAATAATAAAAATCAATCCTTTATTTATTCCCATGGGGAAATTCCTTTTTATGCCTCCCTCAACTTTCTCTTTGTAGAGCAAGCTGTCCGCAAGGGGCAGCCACCCGTAGCGGCGCCCAGGGAGCTGGGGGTCAAGGGCCTTGCTCAAGGACCCACAGACAGGCTGAGGCTCAGCATAGAGTTGTAATTATCTCATCCGTTACCTTTTGTATAAGTGAAAAGGTATTGTGCGTTAAATGTGCTCTTTCCTTTAAAGTTCATTCTGAGTCCATCTTCTTCTGTTACTTTTGTTTGTACCATGTGTCCTGTTTCTTAGCTGAAAGTTAGCTGAATGGGGTGTGTTAAATGAGGGGACACCCAGCAATGTGCAGAGCTCCAGCCCGCGGACTGGATTTGGGCACCCCCCCCGAGGACAAAGTGACCCAGGCTTGAGCTCAAATGCCAATATAGTTAATCCAGGCCAGGACACAGCCCCCTACATGTGACTAATCAGAAAGCTGGAGATCCTTGTGCTGGTGATGACAGAGAATGTCTGCCACTGAAGCTGATGATTCATTCCAAGGTTAAATGAAGGACATTAGATATTAACATTCTAACATCCAGGTCCAGGTGCTGCTATTTCCTGGAAAAAATAACATAACTTATTCAGTTTTAGAGGTAAGAGAGAATGCAAACAATGCAATAACACTTGATGACTTAACTATTCTTACTTTAAATATACAATATTTTAATCATAACTGATAGGCTGTCTGCAGTACATCTGCAGTATGTACATGCACACTTATAGTGTGGTAGAATCACAAAAAAAGCATTTAACTGTTAGAGAACAGGTCAGCATTGGTGTGAGGAGCAGTATTCTGACCAAGGGGAATCATTCTAATGTTAACTGCGTGTAGTACCAACATTATCCTCAAAAAATACACGTAGAACACTACATGTAATGATATGAACCTTTTTCCAAGTGTCAGATTGTTTGCTGGCCTGGATGGCAAGCCAACCAGCCAAACTAGAGTAGTATTGCCCAAATCTGAATAAGTTTACAACATTCCAAGACACCCCCTCTGTCCCCAATCACCCAGGTGGGAACAGCGCCATCTTCTGGCTGCGTGTGAAACACATATATATAGTCCATAGCTGCATCTTTGACAATTGATAGTTCAGTACGTGTAATATTTAACTACAGCTAATTAGCTGTGTCCAGTCACTACATTTTATAAAAGGCGAAGGAGGCTCCCATTTAAGCTCTAATGCATAACATTATACTTAGATAGCCGATGCGTTAATTATAAATAAACTTGATCAGAATCATCACTGAGAGCACATTGCTCCACACTACAGCTGATTTCTTGATGGCCATCACAAAGGGAGTATCATGGGTGCCTTTCATTTTTGAAACCAACGATGACAATCTATTGAAGAAAGTCACTGCTGCTGGCGGTTTGCTGCAGTGGTATTTATGTGACGGGTCCTTGTCTTGTGGCAAACAATATTTAAAAAAACCTATTAATCAGAAACCTTCTGGGCATCAGTCGAAGTCTGGAACTAAGATTTGTCCAAAATGTGATTTAAGGAACCAATTAGAAATGTAGTTCAGTTCATTAACTTGTTTAAATTCTTTGAGTGGGTATGTTGTCTATTTCTCTTTCTCCTCCCAAATTGTCCCACTTTCTCAAGCTGTTGAGTCAGGAAAACGCAAAAAATCTCACTTTTACAAATGTTTTCACAGTTCAATACATCTGAAGAAACTGCGTGATTCTGTCTTTCAGGTATATCGGCCACCTATAGGACTTCATTCCGAATTCTTGTCGGATGTGCATAAATATTAATGCTTTGCTTGCGGCGCTTTAAAAAAACGTGAGCGACGCTTCAGAGTGACGCGTTGTTTTCTAGGCGCTTTAGAATTACGTAGACTTGTTTGACGCTTCAGAGTGACGTTAGATTTTGACCATCTTTGTTCGAGCTAAAGGAGGGCTGTCGGCGCGTCTGTATCTGGGGTAAGCTAAGTAACAGCTAATTTTACTACTTTGATTACCTGAAAGATATTCCGGTGTATGTGACATATTTTATACAATGTAACGCTATGAGTGTTTGTTAAATGTGGTTTAACGGTGTTGCCGTTGTAGTACATATAGGTATATGTAATTAAAATGGGCGCGGTATTAATACTGCACGACAGAAGTTCATCGCTGTTAGTAACCGTAATAACTAAATATTTCAGTTAGAATAATACATATGTCCGTTGTCTAGTCTTTTTTTTTGGTTAATTTTCTTTCTGTTAACAGGGTTAGGCGCAGAATCTGGACCTTTGTGTACCATAACCATGGCGCTGTGTGTTGCATGCATCCTCTTTGTAGTAACATCGCGCGTCAATATCAATTTAAGGTTGTGTCTAAGTACAGATTCTCAAATTTTGCATGTTAAAGCCACAGAACATGGGCGGTCACCATATGTAATGAGATATTCGCTGTATTGAATGGCGAATGGGATATTCCTCACGGTGGCTGCATTATTGTCTTGCTTTTCGGTTGCTGAACTGGAGTTCAACCATAAGTTTTCTTTAAAAAAACATTCAGCCCACCCATGAGAAGTATTTGAAATCCGGCACATAAGTTTCCCTGTCTACCCATTCCCTCTTACTGTCTTATAAAACGTTTACATGGACGCTACATTTTGAAGGAATTTGACGTCTGTCAACCCGTAAGGTTGTACTTAATTCGTCCGGTTTTATGTGCTGAATTGATAATAGTGAGTTTTTACACTCCGAGTGAACTTATTGCTCTGGGATTTTTGTTGTATTCTTTGCATATCCTTGTGCGCCAAAACAAGCAGGTATGAGCAGCTTCTCCCCACGAGCTGTGGTTCTTATGAACAGCTGACCCGGTTGACTTCGGACAGTTGCTTTTATACATTTTTACTGCTCAGCCGGTCTGTAGAGTTTTTGACTTAAACCCGCATGTCCTGTAATCTTATTCATTAATTCATGCTCGGAGTGTCCCTTGCTTTTTTGGGACATTTATTATTCCCACAACTGTGACGTCCCCACTTTTATGTTAATTCTTAGAATCCAAACATGTACACTTCCTGCCGACTCCTGCGTTTGGATAATTCATGTGTAAGTGAAAGCATCAGCAGTCATGGGTAATCTGCTTCAGACATAACTCTTAATACTAATGAACTAATTAATACTACCTGTTCACAGGCCATATGTGTATAATAAAGAAGAAATAAACTGTGATCATTACATACGTGGGTTATGGTATTTGATGTGATTGGGTCCGTCACCTTCTGTAATCTGAACTTTATAGCCAATGTTTTGTCTTTCTGTCAGCCGCTGGAGTGGAAGAGGTAATGGCAAGTCAGTCCATGGACATTGTGGCCAAGGTGCTTGAGCAGCAAGTGCTCCAGTCAGCGAGGCTGGTGGAGGAGCAGCTGGATGCAGAGCTGGAGAAGCTGGATAGCCTAGACGAGGATGAGCTGGAGATGCTGAAGGAGAGGAGGCTGGAAGCCCTCAAGAAAGCCCAGAAGCAAAAGCAGGTAACGTAGTTACAGTTACAAGGTCTCTGTGTTTCCTAGAGCCCGACTTTCTATGTTTTTTGGCAGCTTGCAATTCAATACGAGCATAGAGGCTCTGAACTGTCATTGGATACCACAGTTCTTGGCCTCGTAGACCTTGCCCAATCACTCTCAATAATGAAAATGCTTATGTTCCACCAGCACATGTTTTGCACACCACCCTGATGTTAAATCAGGGTTACAGAGTAGCACAAAAAACGGTTGAGTAGTAAATTATCTGGTAGAATAGAAAGTCATTAAAACCAATATGCTTGTTGTTGAAATCTTTGCTCTCTAAGGAATGGCTCTCAAAAGGACATGGTGAATACAGAGAGATTCCCAGTGAGAAGGATTTCTTTACTGAGGTTAAAGAAAGCAAGAACGTTGTTTGCCATTTCTACAGAGACTCTACTTTCAGGTATGTGCTTATACCTCTGGTAATTTGTTTACCTCATTGTATAGCTCTCATTAAATAATTATTTGTAAAACCATAGGCTGGTGTGTGATTCTGCACCGTTGATCAGAAGGTTGATAGTTCAAATACCATGGTTGTCAGCGATGCCACCATCAGTCCCTTGACCGTGGTGCTTAGCAGCAGTTGCTCCAGGGGTGCTAGTTGCTGAACGACCCTGTGCTGTCACCCCAAAACTTGGTCTCAGTTATGTCTGTTCCATCCCATTCTATTGTTATCAAAGGTGTAAAATTCTAGACAAGCACCTTGCCATCCTGGCAAAGAAGCACCTGGAGACAAAGTTCATCAAACTCAATGTGGAGAAGGCGCCATTTCTCACTGAGCGCCTGCGGATCAAGATCATCCCTACTATGGCTTTGGTCAAGGATGGCAAAACCAAGGACTACGTGGTGGGATTCACAGACCTGGGGAACACGGACGAGTTTTCCACAGAGATGCTGGAATGGCGGTTGGGCTGCTCAGATATAATTAATTACAGGTAACTCGTTTAGAAAATGCACAAAGGAATCAGAGTTTGTAACAAAAAAAAAAAACTAAACATGTTTTTACTTTAAAGTTAGGTTATTTAATGTAGTGTTTTATGGTGGTGCAGTGGTTAGCACTGTTGCCTCTGGGACCTGGGTTCGAGTCTCCACCTGGGTTACATGTGTGTGGAGTCTGCATGTTCTTCCCATGTCGTCGTGGGGTTTCCTCCAGGCACTCTGGTTTCCCCCCACAGTCCAAAGACATGCTGAGGCTAATTGGGGTTGCTAAATTGCCCATAGGTGTGCATGTGTGAGTGAATGGTGTGTGAGTGTGCCTTGTGATGGGCTGGCGCCCCATCCTGGGTTGTTCCCCCGCCTCAAGCCCATAGCTTCTGGGATAGGTTCCGCTCCATACCCCCCCCTCCCCTCCCTGTGACCCAGAAGGATAAGCGGTTTGGAAAATGGATGGATATGTATTTTGTTTTCATTTCGAATCAGTTTAGTTTTTAGCTAAAATATGGTTTTATTAGTTAATATTTTATAAAGACTTAGTTTCTGTATATTAGTTTCATTTTATTTCTAGGTATAGAGAGAAAGTTGTGGAGCTGTTTTATATGCCTAATCTTTAGTGAATCCTACATGAATACACTGCACATTATGTACTGATATTCACAAATTGGCCGATACAAGTTCAAGGTATTAAAGCTCATGTAAAGGCAATATACTGAATTATATTTCCCTGAATGACTTCAATCAAGGGGGAAAGAAACTTTTGGCTAGGTAGTATTTTAAAACAGTACTGGAAATTTTATGTTTATTTTCATTTAATTTTCAAAAGAATAATTAGTTTTTGTTTAGGTGTATTTTTAATTTGTTAGTTTATCAAAAATGTTTTCTTATAGTTTTGCTATGTTAGCAATAACATTCATTAAATCTTCAAAAAAATGTATAAATTTCCCTTTACATGCGACAACATACACCACCTTTTCATGTAGATCCTTTAATTTGCCTTTCCTTTTTTCTCAGTGGCAATCTGTTGGAACCCCCTACGGCTGCCCTGAAGTCTGGCTCAAAGTTCACCAAGGTAGACAAGAAGACAATCCGAGGGAAAGGATATGATTCGGACTCTGAATCCGACGACGATTAGAGGATGCTTACTGAACAGGCTCTTCTCTGGACTTCCTTTAGTCAGTCCTTAAAACCCAAACTAAACCACAGATTGATTCAAGTATTTTTAACTCTCGTTTTTTCTCCTTTGTGTTTCCCCATTTTTTTCATGCCAAGTGTTGTTTGTCCATGTATAAAGGAACTTTTTGTTGGATTGATGCTGGGTTCTTGAAGAAATTCAACTAGCTCTGGACAACAAATAAGTGCCAAGGAAGCTCTCTTCCACTCTTTACCGTGTGTTGGTGCAGTAGCACAGGTCTGGGTTTTTCTATGAAGATACTTTATCTTAATAAATCACTTAGAATTGGCTATTTGGCTCTTTGTTCAATACATTTCAATTCATTTTAAACAGTCTCCATTGAGATCTAAAGGATAATTTCCACACAAAAGGTTAAACTTTATTCACACCTATTTAACTTAAAAGTTAAGTGTTAATTTTACAAAAGCAGTGTATGTGTCATAATGGGCTACGACTCCAGAGCCTTCTGTTCCAACGGTTTGAGGCATCGTTGAATGAGCAGCTCTCCCGTGCTGCTTAAGAAAGTGTCTGCCATTTCCCCTTCAGCAGGAAGGCCGTGGGGGAGCTTCAGCGGCTGTATCCTGGGTATGAGGTAGTGACACTTACAAATCAATTTCATTAAAAAGCGGATGATCAACATGAAATTGGTGTAGAGATTAATCACATGGGTCTACTTCAATGCCAAGTATAAAACATTTTAAAATTATCTGAATTGCTACTGACAACACTGGTAAATTCTTTACTTTTTCTCATGGATCAAAACAGGTTTTTTTGCTGAATTCATATATCTAATAGGAATTTCCCTATCATGCAAGGACTTTGATGATACGCTATATGTATACTGACAGTATATGTGCATAATGGAAGTGACTCTTCTAAAAGGCAGAAATATGATTTTACACTTGGCCTGAAGATCATCCCCATTAAGGGACCATCATCTGGCAAGATAATGGGTTACAGAGGGAGCAGCATCCTGTGTCAACATGTCCAAATGTGTTACAGCCTGCAAAGTCTGACAAAACAGTCTTACAGTATTTTGAATCCTATTGTAAAGTCCTAAAATTTTTCACAAATAGAAATATATTTTTTATTTAATATACCCACACATTCCTAATACAGATGACGAAAAATGACTATCAAAAACTATGGCTCATAAAATTGACAAAATCTTTGATGAGCCGTGTAATTTTTAGAGAAACATGAATCGGTAATCTAGCCAGTTAACTGCTATGGATAACTTGATTCTGTATCATTCTACCAACCTAATACTTGAATATACTGATGTTTAGTTCGAACAAGTGTAACTGTTAAAATGAGGGAAAAAATCCCACAAAACACCCTTCCTTACAAATTCATGACGTAACGACTTACTTGACTAGGTGCTTTATAATTTTCAGTTTTTCGTTAACAGACGGAATGTTCTTGTGAACACGCGGCGAATGGGACTGAAAAGGAAAAGATGCATTTTCAGTGTCACAGACCGGTGCTTCGATGTATGCACAGTGGCTGCAATTAGCACGAGGGATAAAAACCTTTCCGAGACCGAAGTCTTCAATGATTTTCTTCTCCCAATAAGGACGTCGCTTTACGCTCTTGATCCGCGTAACAACGTGTAGTTTGTGCGCCAGCTCCGGGTCCCCTCCGTATTTCTCATGCTCTTTAGCTCGCTCTTCAAACACCTGAACGTACAAGGCAATTATTTGCTGTTATTTCTTTTTAAATTTATCATGTATATCACAAATTTACTATATTACATCAATTCATAACACATGATGAGTTATGACTGAACTCTTCCATACCTCTTTTGGAATACGAGATTTGGTGAATTTGCTGCGTGATAACACTATCCATGGAAATAATGTTGTTTCCACCAAATTCTGGGGAGAAAAACCCGAGAGTTAATCAGAATTCAAAACATAACGTTCGAGTCTGATGCAAAACACTTTTAAGTTTAAAATGCGAACAAAATTGTAATGTAAAACCACTACAGTTTCGTCTATAGCAGGGCCGTTTCTTTAACATTTTGTAACCCAAACGAATGGACTATATTTATCGGTCCAGAGATGTGTTTCGTTTTGACCTTACCGTGCTAAACGCAGATGGTCTCTGAATTACTTTGCAGAGCCAGGCCATTGTGCTACTGCAACCAAGGTTGATCCAAACGAGCCCTTTGCGATGTCTTGCTATGTAATAATTACGTAAGTGAATGCCAAAAAAAGAAGATAAACAGTGACAGTTAAAACATTACGCTAAGCATTCCGACACGCCACAGGACACTAAATGACGCGTCCGTCCCGTTTCTACTCCCGACCTGAAATATTTGCTCCAGACTTCAAAACTACGTTCCTATAAATATGTAGGCTACTGTATTTAGACAGGGAGCGGATCCCTATCTGAAATAACATAAAATATAACAAAACTCTTAAAAATCATACATTTTACGTCGCTTAAACTTCTCTCATCAAGTTACTTAAAAACAACTAAACTAAATAAATGCAGTTGTTTGCTCCGCGTTTCTAGTTGGTATTATTATTTGTGTTGCACTGTATAGAACAATGAAATGTGACTTTTTCCAAATATTTTTTTATTATTTTTATATATTGGCCAATACAATTAATTAGTTCATTCTTTTATATCTAGGATCACTTAAAGCGTAGTTTCCACGAGTCGATTCGGAAAATATGGAATCCCGTTTCTGCCACCGGTCTATTAACCCTTTAGTGCATTACCTCGTGCATGTAATATGGTTACAATGTATTAATTAATAACTGATAGAGAGAAAGTTATTCTGAAAATCCAAGGGGTGTGCATTATTCCATGTAGTACACCGATCAAAGCACACTTCACAAGTGCCTGTCTTGTCTAGTTTTAAAGTTATTAACCCTTTCATGTATTGTCCCATTGCACATTATAGCCTACTGATACATTCGAACATTCAAAAATTAATTAAAATTCGTAGGTAAAGCAATTTGGGAAACAAAGGAGTGTGCATCAGTCGCCATGACCCCAAAATGCTAAACCACCATGTCAATACAGCTGACAGCGATAGTTATCTCGTTATTTCGAGATAATATGTCGAGATAATAAGTCCCGGAAACGGGCTTCCATAGTAAAGCGTTCTCCTTGTAGCAGAAATATAATAAGAAAGAGACAGAAGGTTAAAAGAGAACTTCACGGACCTTGATGAGATCAAGAAAAAAAATACTGAAAACAATGAATACAGCTAAAAGAGACGGTGAATGTTTGGAGCGCATTGACCAAAATGACACTTTTGCCATCGACTGATTTCGGCTACATCCGTCCATCTTCTAATGGTAATCTGGCACACTCCTCGTTTTTCAGGTCGACCAATGGGTATGTGGGCTAGCTAAATTTTTCGTGGAGGAACCCCAAAAGTCTAGAGGTGATTTTCAATCCCAGTCTAGGCCTGGGTACATCACAGATGGGATGCGAGTCCAAGTACACCCACTCATACAGTCATGTTTTAGCTTGTAGAGACTCCAATCAGCATAAGTGCGTGTCTTAGGACAGCAGGAGAAAATCTGGGTATCCAAAGGAAAGCCACAGAACACAGTGAGACCATGCAAAACCACCATCAACCCTGTGTGCGGCATAGCGCCACCAATTGAGCCAATGTGAAATGAATGAAATGGCTGCATAATATTGTTTTGCACTTAAATATTTAATATAACCTGATACACCTTTAATGAAAAGTGATTAATGTTTAAAATATTTTATGGATTTCCTGAAGTGATATAATTCTGAACATAATTAATTATAGGCCTATTACCTGAGGCTAGTAAGCGAGATAGGCCTATAAAATTGTAGTACTAAATTTCAGCCACAAGATGGTGGACTTAGTGTGAACAGAAGTTTATTGTTCACATATTTATCTGAGGGGCAGGCTCCAATATAAAATATTCAGCGAACCCCAGCGAAATTGAATTACTTCTCCTAGTTAATACATTTTAATTAATTACTTTCTTAATTCATAACTCAATTTTAAGTACTAAAATGTTTCCAACATCCTGTTATATTATATGAAAATGAATTCTGAATTTAAAGCCAGTCATTTACCCAAAACGTCGGTAAGATATAGTTTGAAGTCAAAATATTTCGAGCCGGAGATTTAAGGTAAGGTAGATGGCCAGTCAAGCTTTCTGTGGGTCCTATATATTAAAATAGCCTACATGCTCGACGTACCAGAACAATTAGTAAGATACTAATGCATCTCAAAGTACAATTAGTAAGTTACTAATGCATTTTAAAATAGGCCTAATATAATCACGTACTGGCATGCCTCATATGTATTTAGTAATGTAAAATGTAATTAGTAGCCTAATTATAGCCTATTACTTTGAAACCCACAGACAATATGTCTATATGAAAGTAGGATAGCCTATGTCTTTGTCAACCAAGGACCAATCCAAGATACAAGTAATGTTAGCGTGGTATTCGCGGCAGCTGTGAAATTATGAATAGCAATATTACGCAAGGAAAAGTAAATAAAACGAGCTTGCGATCTTCCTGGGATGTAGCCTATCTCTGACGTAGGGAAGAAAGTGACACCTATTTAGTTTATACCTCTTCCTGACAGCTACTTGGGTGAAGTCAGTTCAGTAACTGAGTGCTGGTGGCAAAATCACTGCGGTTGATCGGTGCTTGGAGAAAGCCGCATACAGTAGCCTATATATCGCTGGTCTGTCATCTTCCCCACCACCATCACTTCGCAGTGGGTGAAGCGATATCACGGATTTTTGTGACTGGGAAGCGCGATATCGGCGGGGGCTTAACTGTTCACAATTTCCTACAGTGGTTCTGGAGGGAAAAACACCTTGAAAACAGCTGAAATGAAATGAAGCTCAGAAATGCATCGGCTGCCATCGTGGTTATGTTCCTTTCCAGTTTTCTCAGCCTGTCTTGGTACACAGCATGGCAAAACGGAAAAGGTAATGCACGGTGGTTTCTATTTTGTTTTAGACTTACTGTCACTTAGAACAGTGACATATCTGCTGCTGCTGATACTAAGAATGGCATTTATTGGAGACCCTTCTTATGAGTGTCTATACTGTACCGGGACGCACATGTGCGATGTGGCCCCGTGTGGGATGCCGCAGGCGACTCGGATCGAAGGCTGTAAGCATGTGGTCGCGCTGTTACCCATACAGAAAGGAAAATCTTATTCGCCGAGTTCACTCTATGGGCAAATCAGCAAAGACTTTGGACAGTTTTCAAATATTTAACCAGATCTGTTGACCGCCATGTCTGTGTTTTTCCGGCGACACAAACATATATACTAATGATTTGGGGAAAAAAAGTTTCGCATGGACTACTTCATATTTTTATTGTAAATGCAGAAACATGAATCATACGTCTATTTGGGTTACCTTTAAACTAGACCAAAGTATGTAAAAGTTGTAATGCAGACATCCGAATAAATAGCCTATGTAGTTTGTGAAATATATGTAGTACAGTAGGTCGTGTGACGAAACGGATGGCGGTGACAACAGTTGATTATCAGGGGGTGTGAGTATAATCCTTACAGCGCAAAGATTTTGATGGGTCTCTTTAGTCTATAAGGCGTTATAACGCGGTTTCAGTCGAATTACAACAGTGTGAGAGAAAAGGGAATAATAGTTCAAGGCTGTTTAACAAAATTGTCACATACAAGGGCGTTGGAGAGAGTTTGACACTGGGGCGGGGGTGCGGGTGGGACGCAACATAATTGAAATATAAAGGTCTGTTTCTTGAGTGGGGATGAAAGAATCGAATTAAATATTGGGGGTACCCTCCGGTGCCTACGCCTCTGATCACATAAATGTCGCAACCAGCAGCTCGGAATCTATCAATCCATTCACGCAGAAATTACTTCAATTCAATTATAAAGATAGAAAACGTTCACTTCCAGGTCATGTGATCAAATTTTGTGACATTTCTTAGCCGTCTTAAACGTATATTTAATCACGCGATACATAGCAAATACATCCTTGCTGCCTTACCCAAACTAAACCTAGGGGAAGCGGTTAATTATCCAGTTAGGTGGACAATAATAGATTTTAAAATGGTTTTGTTTGAAATTGTTCATATGTTATTTATACTGCGTATAACCATTAAAACAGACCTTTTCGTTTAATTTAACAACGCATTTTCCTTTTCCTTAGGTAAGCAGGCCTATATGTAGGCCTATTGTGACGTCAGAGTCGTTAGGTTTTGGTTATCTGATAACAACTTTTTTTTTTTTTAAATGTGAACCTTCCGTCCCCCCAAAACACTCATGGCAGTCCCACAATATTGATAGGGACAGGTCTTTACCATCCATACCCACGTGTAGGCCCTTCCCAGCTAGCAATTTCTGAATAAAGGAATTGTACCTGAAGGTTGCTTTGGTTGTCCTATGGTTAGTTTTTAGTTCAAAACAAAGTTTGGAGAACATTCTCTAAATGTTATGAGAAAACCAACCATATGAGAAGCATAAGCTAATGTAAGCTGAATATTCTGTGGTTGCTGGGTTGCTGCTTAACATGGAGAACATGAAAAACTGGC
The DNA here is from genome assembly GCA_019775895.2 of Stomatorhinus ivindoensis. NCBI lineage: Eukaryota > Metazoa > Chordata > Actinopteri > Osteoglossiformes > Mormyridae > Stomatorhinus > Stomatorhinus ivindoensis. Next base: position 13,141,317 of record JABFEB020000035.1, on the reverse strand, counting down.
TGGCTGCAGGTCAGAGGGTAGAGTGTATGAACGCCAAGAGCGATCCCCACCCATAGCTGAAACCATACTCAGACTCATCCTGTAGGGACACGACAGCAATATAATAGATGCTTCACGTCAACTAAAAAAAATACGTAAAAGACTGATACTTGCACCAGAAAAAAAACAAAAGCATTGAAAGTAAGAAAATGAAATTCTTCATTTTTAGACTTTTTAAATAACCTGATTAGTACACCAGTTTCGCTTTAATTTAGTGGTTGTGTCTTTGCTCCTTGACAGTTTTCAGTCCAACAACTGAGGTTCTGTAAAAGCGGAGAGGGCTAAGAAGTTTTTCCTTAGCAGGGAAGAATATCAGTGTAAAGCATCTTACACTCCTGCATTTTTATTTCTCATAGAAGATACTTTTACACACACACACACACACACACACACATGCACTCACTCACAATATATTATTGTTATTATTATTAGTAGTAGTAGTAGTTGTAGTAGTTGTAGCTGTTGTAGTAGTAGTAGTTGTAGTAGTAGTAGCTGTTGTAGTAGTAGCAATAATAATGATAATATATTGATTGATTGATTCACAAACCCCCAGATGTGCTGTTGCATTAATGCAACCACTCAGAATGAATGAAGTTTATTATTGGCTTTGTAAGGTCTGTGTGAAATAAATGATATATTGACTTATCGTCCGCAGATGTAAACCAGAAGAAAATGAGAAACTTCACTATACTGTTGATATGAAACTTTGCTTGATACCACACATCACAGAAACAAATGCAATTCAATCACGCAGTTCACACGGTAGAGGAGACAGCCAACATCAAACACGCAGCCAGGTTTATCGAATTAGCGGAGCAAAGCATATGTTGCTGTTTTGGTAACATCATGGAACAGATAAGCGCTTCCTCCTTGTCGGTGAAGAAAAGGACAGTACAGTACCTATTTTGAAAGTTGATATTGTGTGTCAACAAGATAAAAAAGACATAACATGTTTTGCCCACTTTGAGGACACAAGTACTACATATTGTGCATTTGTAGGATTTTCTAAAGATCAGACAGATATACAGACCTATGTTTAAAGTACAAACAAATAAAACCACAGTGAAAACCAAAACTAAATTGGATTTCAAATGCAAAATCAAAAATAATATTAAAATAAAAACAAAATAAAAAATCAAATCTATTATAACACTGGTGACAACTCTATCAGTAAAATTAAACCCATTTCCTCTAAGGAGAGTTAATAATTAAAAATAAACCAGCAACAATGCATACTGTCTGCTTTATCTAGCAAATTCTAATGGAATTTCAAGCAAATATGTAGCCTTGAAGTAAATAGATAATTACTTGAATTGTAT